>CP137678.1:18226600-18334479 GCA_037976565.1 Mesocentrotus franciscanus
TTTACAATCTCACCAAGAATGACATTGAGGGCCTTTTAAATAGATCTTCATTGTATCGTGTAACGCATTCAATGACATAGGGAGTATAAGATACCCTCTTATTTACCGTCGTAAATACCTACCCCATAACTTTAATTTACCACAATAAATCATATGTATCTACCTATTATTGCTTAGTCCTCCAGACAAAGCAGTCATCGAAAATAAAAAGTCACAGTTGTGCATACCCCACCCCGATATACCCTTCAGTCACGCACTCTACGTCCGCATACAAACTTCCTCTCTTTTTCGCAGTCATTCGATTAGAGTCAGTTAAGTCACTAGCGCCAAAATCGGAGTTTTTACTCCTCGCAGCGTTTTAGAGTGCTTCTTTTCTGTCAATTTCCAGTTCCAATTTGTTTGTATACATTTTGGTTCGGTTTTTAACCCTCAGTCACTTTTGTTTTGGCAAGATTTTAGTTATCATTTTGCCGAGCGAACTTCCTTTTTCAGTTCGGTCCCGGACACAGTAAATTGTGTACCGGGGCTTTTCACGTAGTGTGTGTTAAGGAATTTTGTTGTGCATACCTGGGTGTAGTTGTTATTGTAGTTGTTCGGTGCGGCTCTTTGTTTGAGCGCGTGTGTGGTTTTCTTTGTTAGACGCTAAAGTAAGCGTACTTCCTTTTAACTCCTTTGTTGACGCAAGTAAGCGTTCTTCCTTTCTTAGCTCTTTGTTTATCTTCTAGAGCTGTTTTGTTTCACCGAGTTGTTTTGTTTTAAGAGTTATTAAACGTTTGTTTTAGCGACGTGTTTGTTGCTTGTTCTATCGACGCCTTTTCTTGTCGATTGTTTGGTTTTCAGTAACTATTGTTACCCTCGTTGTTGTTTTTTACTTTCTTGGAAAGTTTGTTTTATCCACAGATGGACTCTGAGTGGATTCACGCCCCCGGTGTTGGTTGCCGTTACCACCTCACTTGCGTGTGGGTTTGGTGCGGCAGGAGAGGGCATGGGCACCCAGTACAGGCTCGGGGCAGATAACTCCGCGCACTAGCTTTTTCTTGCCAGGTGTGTCGGGAGTGTTGCCCGGGTGTAAGGTACCGACGGATACCGCGTCCGGGCCAGCCAGCGGGCTGCGCTCGGGCGTAGGTATGTCGAGGTCTAAAATTCAGTCCAGCTGAATACAGAGACTCCTGCTGGTGGCTCTCCCCTCGGGTCTGTCCGTCCGGTAGAGGCCCGAGCTTCACGGCTCGGGGCTCTGTTGCGAGGCAACAGCCGTGTGTAGCACGGGCCACGCATTCAAGCGTGAAGGAGACCTGGTTTGCACACCCGACTCACGTCGGCAGCATTCCTGCGACCACAGTTGGGGTACCTGTTTTACCTAGTGGATCGCCAGGGTCCCGGCATCGCCAAGGCTTCTCACGGAGCACTGAAGCGATGTGGCCCTGGTCACACCGACCGTGCGGGCCTCGCTGTAGCTTCTCAGGAGCATTTCAGCGTGAGAGCCCGGTCACACGGACCGTGCAGATCTCGCTCACGTTTCTTTAGAATCAGTGAGGCGAGACGGCCTGAGTTTATCTGGCATTGGTGCTAAGCGGAAGAGAGCTAGCAGGGCCAAGAAGCCTCCTTCCTCCCCGTTGCGACGGGGAAGAAACGGAAGAGTGTGAGCGTCCTTGCCTCGGCTGGATCGCAAACAAAGAAGACAAAGAAGACAAAGGAATCGACGCCTGTGTCTTCCTTTTCGAGTTCTGCGCAGGCAGAGCTCAGAGTTCTCATGGAACAAATGTTCAATCAGCTGAGCTCCTCAGCTGTGTCGACAGTGCACATACTTTGGCGTCAATTTCGTCACCTGGTATGTCAGCGGGTTCGGTACCTACCGTCCCCCGTGCCCCGGCTAGTGTGGTCGCGGAGCCCGCCTCTTTGTCTTCTGATTCGGATTCTTGTTCTGAATTTTCGGCTGCCGCTGTTTTGGCGTCAGAATCGTTACCTCGTACTGTCGTCTCTCGACAGGGTTTTGTCTCCCGGCGCCTGCTGCTCTCGGCGCTCCGCCGGGCGAGGAGTCGTTGGCCTCGGTGGGGGTTTTACCTCAGCCGTATGATTCGGTCACTATGGATCGTCAGTGTGACTGGGATTCTGTCTCCATTGTCTCGGAGGATTCGCAGCTGGACTCAGCACCGGGACAATTTTCGAGTTTGGGCTCCGATGCGAGGGCTTTGTTAGAAAAGTATCTGCCTGATACTTTTTCTCGTCCCAGCACTGGGGCTGGTGTTCCGTCTTCGCTGTTTAAACAGCGTTCATCTCAGGATTCTATTCCCTGCCTGAGGAATTCAAGACTGAATTTGATAGGATTGCAGCTGACCCTATCAGGGTTTCTCGGGATGTGAGATCTCAAAGCTCTGCTTTTTCCTTCATTGCGGAGGTTACTCGCAACTTTTTGTTGCGAAGAAACTTTCGCCTGATCTTGTTAATGTAGCGCTTCGTTTGGGAGTTAATCTCAAGAAGAAGTCGTACAAGGATCGAGATAAGCCCCTGGAGGTGATTTCATCTCTGACGGGGATTTCCCTTCGGCTCTCTGCCTATATGGGTTCTCTGGTCAGTCTCTTGGCAAGAGCTGACGAATTAGGAATTTCGGCGGATGATTTGTTAGTACTTCAGAATATCCTTTTGTTACTGTCGGGCCTCTTGTGGTCGTCAATTTCTTGCACTTCTATCGCGGTGACCTCTCAGCGCCGTCAGCTGGCGCTGTCGGAGCTGGGGGTGTTGGAGCGGGATATTCCTTCTTTGTGTGAAGGCATTCCTTCGTCGGAACAGTTCCTTTGTGGTGGTCAGTTCACAGCTATGCTGCAGAAGGAGATTGATAGGCGTAAACAGGCCGCTGATTTGGCGCGGCATTTCCGCTCGCAACCTTTAACCAGGGGTCGTTCAAGACCTCCGTCTAGGTCGACTGGCGTGGGTTCACGTCATTTTACTCCTTCTCAGGCTCCTCTTCGGCCTCCCTTTCAGATCCCTCGTCGGGCTCCGGCCCCAGCTCGGGCCCCATTTGCCCCCAGGCCCGTTCGGGCCGTGGCAGGGTTCGTCTAGAGGTTGGAGTGGTCGAAGTCTTCGGCCAAGTCCTTCCCTCCATCCAAGCGGCACTTTTGAAGGTTCGCCCCGAGCGCTTGTAGACCGGGTCGGCGGACGACTCCGGGAGTTCCTTCCCTCTTGGGAAGCTATCACCGAAGACACTTTCGTGCTCTCAGTCGTGCGAGAGGGCTTCTACATAGAGCTGGTAGAGCCCCTTCCGAACGGCGCCATTCGAGTTCGTCCGCCTCCGTTGTCCGCCCCTTTCCAGCAACACATCTCGAACGAGATTCTCATGTTGCTGGAGAAGGGCGCCATAGAAGAGTCTCGGACCACCCTGGTCTGAGTCTCTCTCCGGTTTTTGTCATCCCCAAGCGCTCGGGAAGTTGAGGATGATCCTCAACATGAAAAGGATCAACCTGCACATAGCTCCCATGCATTTTCGCATGGAACATCTGGCTACTATCCTCCCTTCATTAGGTCTGGAGGATTTAGCGGTTTCCTTGGACCTCAAGGATGCCTACTTCCATATTCCCATCCATCCACTTTCAAGGGATCTTCTGGGGTTCGCCTTTCGAGGAGAGACCTACAGATTCAAGGCCCTCCCTTTCGGCCTGAGGCCGGCACCTCGGTTTTTACCCGAGTGGTTTCGGCCCTCACGGCCTTTCTTCAACAAGGGCTCAGGCTGTTTGCTTATTTGGACGATTGGCTCCTGGTGGCAAGTTCAGAGTCTCGCCTTCGGGAGCAGTTGAGTCTTCTACTGCAGGTCACACAGGGACTAGGGTTCCTGGTGAACTGGGACAAATCGAGTTGGTTCCCGCCCGCAGGTTGGTTTACCTGGGTGCGGAGTTGGATTTGCCGGCGCAGTTGGCCCGTCCCAGTGGGGACAGAGTTCGGTCCATTACCAAGGCGGCCCGGTCCCTGCGGCGTGCCCGCAGAGTGCCGGCCAAGCAGTGGCTCCAGTGGCTGGGTTTTTTGGCCAGCCTGGTCGATGTTTTTCAGGATGCTCGGCTTCTCATGAGGCCCTTTCAAAGGCATCTTCTGAGGTTCTACAGACCGAGTGTAGATTCCCTTTCAGTCAGGATTCCTTTGCCAAAGGAGATCAAGCTTCTGTTGGCCCCTTGGTTGGACGGCGCTTTCTTGACTCGGGGCAAGCCCTTTCGCGTGCCCCTGCCTTCGATCTCTCTGTCGACGGACGCCTCCCACCTGGGGTGGGGGTCACTGTTTGGGCAACATGGTGTCGGGGACTTGGGATTTTCCGTCCTTCCGCACATCAATGTTTTGGAAATGATGGCGGCGTTCGCTTCGCTTCACCATTTCAGACAGTTGTTGTTTGGTCGCACGGTTCTACTGCTCACGGACAATACAACTGTGGCCTCCTACATAAATCGGCAGGGCGGCACGAGGTCGTCCAGCCTGGACGACTTAGCTGCTCGTCTGTGGCGGTGGTGTCGATCGGTGGAGATCACGCCTGTAGCATCCTTCATTCCTGGCCAGGACAATCTGGTAGCAGATTTCCTGTCCAGAGGGAGGTGCCTTTGGAGTGGGCCCTCAATCGGCAAGTGTTCGACCTTCTCCTCTCGGTCTGGCCTCCTTTGGTGATCGACCTGTTCGCATCCCCGTTCAATCATCGGCTTCCGATGTATTGTTCTCAGTACGAGACCGGAGGCTTGGGCGCTGGACGCCTTTCGTTCCATTGGGGGTCTCTCCGGGGTTATGCGTTTCCCCCATTCGGTTTGATTCCTCAGGTCTTGAGGAAAATCAGATCGGACAGGGCTTGGGTTCTATTGATCGCCCCTCGTTGGCCGAGGAGGTCGTGGTTCCGGACCTCCTGGATTTGTTAGCGGGTCAACCGCTTTGTCTTCCGCTGAAGGAGGACTTGGTGGCTCAGCCTCTCTCAGGGATACTTCATCCGCGGCCAGCGGTCCTCCATTTGACCGCTTGGCCGTTATCGGGAGGTTGCAAGAGCTGAGGGCCTCTCGGAAAGGGCCTCTCAGTTTTTGACCAGGAGCCGCCGAGCTTCGACGAGTGTTGTATAACTCTCGGTTAGAGGCCTTCCACCAGTGGTGTGAGGGGCTTGACGTGGTACCCAGGATGGCGTCTATTGGTGTCATAGCCGATTTTCTTATCTCTTTATTTGACAAGGGTAGATCTCTGTCCACGTTGCGTGGGTATCGTTCGGCCATCGCTGCTATCCATGCAGGTTTCCCAGATGGCTCGAGTGTGTCTAACTCCCTCGACTGGCAATGTTGTTGCGGTCCTTCTTTCTGGAGAGACTGCCCCAACAGAAGCTGGCTCCTCCTGGAGTCTGCCCAAGGTTTTGGAGGCTTTATCTAAGCCTCCTTTTGAACCCCTTGCCAAGGCTTCTCTGCACTGCCTCACAATCAAGACTTTGTTTTTAATTGCGATTGCGTCCGGGCAGAGGAGAGGCACGCTTCACCCCCTTTGCGTTTCTCCGGGCCACATTCGCTGGGAGAGAAAGGGTGTGAGACTTATTCCCAAGCCTTCTTTCCTAGCAAAGAATCAAACTGTCTCATCGGGTCCAGTGGAGATTTTCCTTTGTCCTTTGTCCAGTGTCTCCTCAGTCGAGGAAGACAAAGTCTGGTGTCCGGTTAGGGCTCTGAAGTGGTATTTGGACAAGACTAAAGGTGTTCGGAAGAATGAGCAGTTATTCCTGATTACGCGGGAACCCTTCTCTCCTGCGTCTAAGGAGTCCATCTCTAGATGGATCATTGAGGCGGTTCAGGCCGCAGGTCCTGAGGCTCTCTCGGAAGGTGTGCCTCCTCGGGCGCATGACACCAGGGGTATTAGTACCTCCTGGGCTTTGTTTCATGGTGTCGCCCTTCATGACATTATGAAGGCTGCCTTTTGGTTGTCGCCAAATACCTTTTTTTCATGTTATCTCAAAGATATTCCGGCAAGTGAGGAACGTTTCGCTACTGCCTCCTTGCTGGCGGCTTCTTCTTCGTTAGTTCCCCGTTAACCCTTTTGTTTGGGACATGCCTCCCGCTTTAATCTGTGTTGGTCTAAGCAATAATAGGTAGATACATATGATTTATTGTGGTAAATTAGTTAAATCATAACTGATTTTATTATTTACTATATAAATCTATGTATCTACCTATGTCCTCCCTCCGGCCCCTCTCCTTGTTTACAACATGTCCCTGGTCTGTCTCTGGGACTGCGTGAGAGAGGAAGTTTGTATGCGGACGTAGAGTGCGCGTGACTGAAGGGTATATCGGGGTGGGGTATGCACAACTGTGACTTTTTATTTTCGATGACTGCTTTTTCTGGAGGACTAAGCAATAATAGGTAGATACATAGATTTATATAGTAAATAATAAAATCAGTTATGATTTAACTAGCCTTCCATGTTCTATTTTGAAAGATTAGATCAACATAGCATTTTTAAATAAGTCATACAAATTAATGTATTACCACACTTTGTTACGCAATGCGTTTACAATGCAACATGGTTACTTTATCCAGATGGAAAGAGAACAGTTTTGTACAAACCAGATATATTTTGAATTTTCATCTGTACCTCATAATCATTGTACAATTATTCTCTTTTTTTCGTTTAGATGGATATATTCTTCTGTTAGTTTCACATATATATCTTAATGCAATGAAGCGCATAATGCTCAAGGCGTAATATACCTTCTGTTTAGACTACATTAAAACTATATTATGTACATACATCTACTGTGTTGGAATTAAACATATCCATCTTTACGGCCTTTGGAATGTTTAAGCTGTGAAAAAAAAGGGAACTGAAAAAGAGGTTATTATGTCATTTGTATATCATTACATTAATTTAGTAGTATTTTATTAGTATTTTTCTTTTACACAAGAGGTACATGGTTTGTCATGCACTATATTTTCTTGTCTAAGAATTATATATGTATTGCCTTGTATTTAACCACATTTCAACTGGATATGTGGGGTAAAACGAATCTCGTGATATAATTAATGTTATATGAAACGTTCGGTTGTATTTGGGATGTATTATTGCACCTCTAAAAAAAAAGGTTATAAAAGTTGTAAGATATTTTGTATGATTGATATGCGAAGGTACTGAGAACATTTCTACTACATATATATCCAGGGTATAAAAAACCTCGTGATTTGATTTTATTTATAATATGTAACTCTCAGTTACGATGTATTTGTTTTAATACGTACCCTTACCTCTTAAAAACGTTGGAAAGGTTGTAAGGTATTTATATGTATAATATACGATGGTATCAATGGAAGATATAAATACATTTTTATTATGTACTTGTATATCATATATATTCCTTTTTATTGAACATAATATGAAATAATATAAAATTTAAACCAAGGCTGTTATTGTCATAATATAATATAAATTTATGATTATGTATATTCATGTCACAAGATTGAGATGTGCGTGCTATGACAGTAATGTACTGGTTAGTTTGACAAAGGCTTTCAAAAAAATCAACCTATTATTTCAATAGCCTTGTGCACCATCCATTGAAATCCGGTAACAATACAAACAAAACTACAAAATGTTACGTAATCCTATTCTGAATTTCATAGGATTTTGACATTTGCTCTTGCTTTGATTTCTCGAAAGGCTTTGCGATCGAGTTAGTTTAAATGGTAGTTTTGCTCGGAAATCGCCTATATAATTATTAGTGTGATGAAACAGTTTTCCAGTGTTATAAAACTGCTGTCTACTACTATATGAAATGTAATAGTTCCATGCATGACATTTTGCTTCATACACTGGTATACGATGTTGTCAACAAATAAATTTCTTTCCTGACAATATCCCCCACCTTAAGATATAATTAGGGGATCTAACTTATATCCACTATAAAAACATTTATTTGAAAAGCTTTTTAAGAAAAGAATATAACAAACATAACCTACTGGAAACACTAATGATTCAATTCTATTTTTTTTACAGTACATGTATGTATAAAAACCAAAGAACTATAAACCACAGCATCCAAAACCGTGTTACAAGCAAGTTTGACTGTTATGCTATGAGTTCTGTCTCTCCATGAAAAACATGGCTCACATTTTTCTTTTGAATATGATTAGGAAATCATACTCCTGGTATGAAATATGTATCATTATTTTGTTTGATCATTTTCTTTAAAAATATAAGCATATTAAAAGACGAGAGATTATGAAACAGGCAATATAAATTCAGATTGCTCAGTCTATTTTTGCACTCTGAATGTACTTTTGCAGTTATTAAGCAACTTTTCTATATTCACTATAACCAAACTGTCATCTGAAATGCACTATATTGATTCATTTCCTGCATATAACATTCAACCGATAACAACTTTTCATGCTTGTCTTGATTATGGTATATGTATTTTTTTTTTATCCATTAAAATAACTTCATTGTTTTATTTTTCTTTTAACAAATTATTTACATCTATGACACCGCATAAAATCATGAAGCTTGTTTCTTAAACTACGTTCACAATCTTAAAGCAACCTAACTTAATCCTAACGGCCCTAAACTAACCTATACTAATTTACAACTAAGCCCTAACAGACAATGTTTCATTAAGGTACCTAAAGCTTAACCAACTAAACATAACGGCGACCGCGATTTGCTGGTTCCTGTTTTCCTGAAAGAAATGAGAAAGCTTCATTAGCCATTTGCTATACAGCATAAACACATACAAATAAAATGGCCCATTATAATTTTTCCTTGTTTGGTTATTCGCCTTTTACAACAATTTCACTATATTTTACAATAGTCTGCTCATGAGGTCAGCAGCTTTGTTTTCTGACCCTTTCACTGAAATTAACCGAAAGCTATACTCTTGTAGGCACATATACTCCATCTCATGATTCGCTTGTTTGTCATTTTCATGGTTTGGAGATATGTGAGGGGCTTATGATCAGTGTGGATCTCAAATACCCTCCTAAACAGATAGTAGTCAAATTTCTTGACAGCCCAAAAGATAGCAAGACACTCCTTTTCTACTGTGGAGTATCTTTGTTCCCTAGGAAGGAGCTTCTTACTAGCATAAGCTAAAGGAAATCTTCCCCATCATACTCTTGCATGAGAACTGCCCCAATACCAACGTCAGAAGCATCAACCTTTAACATGAACGTCTTCTCGAAATCTGGTAACTTCAACACCGGTGGATTAACAAGGAATTCCTTTAACCTAGCAAATGAGTCTTCTTCCCTTGGTCCCCATTCCACCTTATTAGGTGTGCCTTTACGAGTAAGATTAGTTAGGGGTAGGGCAACATCTGCGTAATTAGGTATGTAATCCCTATAGTACCCACAGAGCCCTAGGAATGACCTAACCTGCTTCTTAGTCTGGGGTCGTGGGGCTCCGAGTACCTTACGGGTCAACCTATCGCTGGTAAGTATCTCACCCTCCCCTATTCTATGTCCAAGAAATTCTATGTTCTGGGAACCTACGGTGCATTTAGAGGGTTTAGCGGCCAGATTGGCTCCCGTAACCTACCAAGGACTTCGCTAAGTATTTTCACATGTTCTTCCCAAGTACTCGTGTGAATTAAAATATCATCTATATAACTCACAACATTTGACATACCCGCTAGTACTTTTCTCATCATCCTAGTGAATTGGGCACTGGCTGTCACAAGCCCAAAAGGCATGTATTTGAACTGGTGTTGCCCCTTAGGAGTGAGGAAAGCCGTTTTGGCTTTATCTTCGTTACGCATCGGGATTTGCCAATAGCCTTTTGTTAAGTCTAGCTTCGTGAAATATTTGCTTTTAGCAAGGGAAGCGAACATTTCCTGGGGGTTTGTCATCGGTTCTGGATCAAAGACAGTTAACTTGTTCAAACGTCTAAAATCGACACAAAATCGATTCGATCCGTCTGGCTTCTTAACTATGACTATCGGATGGGCATATGGGGAGTTAGATGGTTCAATAATCCCTAACTGAAGCATGGAATCTATCTCTTTATCAACTTCACTCTCCATAGCTTGTGGTACCCTATGAGGTGAAGTCCGTACAGGTTGATCAGTTGTCAACATGATCTCACACTTAGACACAGACGTTTTCTTAGGGATATCAGTGAATATGTCTTGATATTCACAGAGAATGTCTCGTACTTGATTTTTCTGATTTTCATCTAAGTTTCCATCTATCCCCACCCTGTCCACGAATTCACTTTGAATTGCACTTGGCATTTGGGTATTTCATCCCCCCAATCGGGATCAACTTCAGTCTCCTCAACCTCACCGACATCATCTTCGACATCAATGACTTCATCGTCATCAACACCGACTTCAAAGCAGGCACCTACTGGGGCATTCACGGGTCTACTATAGTATTGCTTCAACAAATTGATATGATACGTCTTAGCAATGCCACGAACATCTACGACATAATCGTAGTCAAATTTGACTCCTATGATTTTGTAGGGACCCTGCCACCTAATCAGTAATTTATTGTGCTCAGTAGGAAGTAGAATGAGCACATCATCGCCTACATTCAACTTTCTTGTTCTAGCCCTACGATCATAGTACCCCTTGTACCTTTTTGCTGAACACTTAAGGGTCTCTTGCGCAATTCGCCAAGATTTCACCAACCTCTCCCTCAACTCAATTACATATTCATATTCACTCTTGAGCTCTGGTTCTAACTTCTCGGCCGTCCATAACTCTCTCAGGACATTCAATGGCCCACGGATATGCCGCCCATACAAAAGTTCAAACGGGAAAACCCCAAACTCGAGCTCGGTGCTTCTCGTAAAGCAAACAGCAAAGCCGGGAGATACCTATCCCATTGAGCTGGTTCCTCGGAGCATAACCGTTTCAAAGTCGATTTCACAACCGCATTGTAACGCTCGACTAACCCGTTACACATGGGATGGTACCGAGAACTGGTCAATTGTTTGACCGACAACAATCTACAAACTTCACGCATCAAATCCGATACGAACTGCGTACCCAAGTCCGACATGACCTCTGCTGGAATACCAACTCTACTATAGACCGAAATAAGGGCCTCAGCCACATCGACAGTCGATATAGACTTCAACGGGATCGCCTCGACATACCTTGTAGCATAATCGACTATGGTTAATATGTGGGTATGCTTACGGGCAGAAGGTATGAATGGACCCATAAGATCAATAGCAATCCGCTGAAATGGAACACCAATAAGGGGTATTCGACCAAGACTAGCCTTCGACACCCGCCCTTTATCAACAGTCTTTTGACAGACATCACATGATCTGCAGAAATTGGCTACATCTTCCGACATCCCAGGCCAATAAAACTGCGCCTTGAGTTTTGACAGAGTATTATTAATACCCATATGTCCACCTAAAAGAGAATCGTGTGCAACTCGCATTAGCTCTTCCCTACGAGGCTTAGGCACTACAAGTAATTTAGGACCTATACCCTTAGCATTGACATCCTTTCTCTGCCTAAAGAGAAAACCCTGCTCACGCAAAAACATGAATTGCGACTTGTCAACATTATCAACCTTTTGCCACAGAGGGCGCAATGATACGTCATCTTTTTGCTCTTGCAGAAAGTGATTTGACTGAATATTAGCAACTGGGTCAGCCACCGGCAAACCCTTACTAGGCTTGGAATCTTTCAACTTCTTTGCCCTAGTCTGAACAGCTTGTAATCTAATACCGCCCTCATCAGAACAAACGCCCTCAGCGGTAGACTTCAACTCATCTGAAAATTCTCTCTCCAACTTCGAATCTTCCAAACCAGTGACCTCCGGCACGACCTCCGGCGTGACCTCTATGTCAGCCTTAGGAACCCAATGGAAATTAGGCTCTTTTGGTGGACGAGCCCCTCTCACATTACCAATGATTACGTCATTCAAACATCTAGGCATACACACTGCCACAACCTCTCCTTCGAAATAAGGCGAATCGACAACGATTCTTGCCAAGGGGAAACGCCTTATCGTTTCATCAATTAACCTGACTCTAACATGACGACCTGTGAATTGCTCTTTCCTAACTAACGCTTCTTTCACAACACAAGTACTACAACCTGAATCGCGTAGCACGGAAACGGGAACATTCCCAGGCATCAACCTCCCAGACACGACAGGCATATCATTGACCATCGCCTCAATATCATCGTAAGCCATTCCAACTTTTTCAATGACTTCACTATCGACCACCGACTCAGCAATGCAAGCTGCTGTCAACTCTACGGCCTCAGATTCAATCTCACCCTCATTAGGCTCGTTATGAACAGCATCTACCCCGGGGACTTCATCACCCCCTAACAACATCATACCCTGAGCCGCCATAGACTTCAATAACAGGGGACACTCCCTCTTAATGTGATTGGGATTCCCACACATATAACACCCCTTCTTTTGGAAGGGCTTACTACCTTCCACTTTCTTTGCCCTAGCTTGAACCTCGCCCAATTTTGCATTAGTCTTACCTATTTGATTAGGGCCCTTACTACCCCCCTTCGGATCTGATCGGCTTCTTTCGGATTTCTCTCCACCAAAGAAAACATGAGGTCCGTGTGCACTAACATAAACCTCTGCACACTCCACTGCCTCGTCAAACTTCGTGCATTTCCGTTCCCTGATGAACCTAGCAACCTCTCTTGGACAATCAATCAAAAATTGCTCTCGCAACATCAGATCCTCAAGAGCAGCCCTACTATTGTCTATCTTAGACGCACCTATCCAATTATCAAAATGACCTTTCATCCGATTAGCAAACTGTTTTGGGCGTTCAAAGTTCAAAGGCCTAACAGATCTGAAACTACGCCTATACCCCTCCTCAGTGAGATTATAAGATTGCATTAACTCACTCTTAACTACGGTATATTTCTGGCGATCATCTGTACTCATTCTATTTACTACATCTAAAGCCTTCCCTTTCAAATTAGAGATTAGATGTAGTACCCACACGTCATTAGGGATTTTTTGACTTTTCAGGATCATTTCAAACTTGGTAATGTAAGCATCAAATTTATCGTGGACATCATCAAATTGACCGACAACAAGTTTAACCCCACCTAACTGAGCTACATTATTTCCTCCATCCTTACGCAACTGCGCTAACTTGAGCTCATGTTCACGCTCTCTTTCCCGGTCTTCGCGTTCTTTTTCTCTTCCTCGTTCTATTTCTACCGCCTGACAGCGTTCAGAAACAAAACTACTCAACTCGCCTCCACTAAGACCCATTTCCCTACCTAAAGTAGAAAACTCTTTAATTTGCTCGACACTAGCCATAGCGACTAAACATCGATTCCAAAACTACAAAAACCTAGGCAATTAACCCCTAGTGCCTTCTAACAAGCACACTAGAATTTCTCCTAACGAGAACACAGAATTCAACCATGCGAAATACCGGTCCGCTTCACACCAGACAATTAACCCCTAGTGCCTTCTAACAAGCACACTAGAATTTCTCCTAACGAGAACACAAAATTCAACCATGCGAAACACCGGTCAACTTCACAACATGAACATTCAAAGCCTATAGTAGTTCAAACCTGGAATCTCTAATCGAGCAAAATACCATGCATAATGCACAACCCGCCTAAGCACTACCCTAGTCTATAGGCGTTACCAAGGGCTTAACCTTGGGTAGAATCCACTAAACTCTTGACATTATTGCTTTTATCAACCTAGCATTGATAATTTCTTTTAACCTGTATTTCAACCCCAAACATCAATTACACATCAAATTCGTATGCGGGGAAAAGAGGGGGAGAAATATCTATAATTATTGATTAGTAGCAAGGTCTCATAGCATAACAGTCAAACTTGCTTGTAACACGGTTTTGGATGCTGTGGTTTATAGTTCTTTGGTTTTTATACATACATGTACTGTAAAAAAAAATAGAATTGAATCATTAGTGTTTCCAGTAGGTTATGTTTGTTATATTCTTATTCTTAAAAAGCTTTTCAAATAAATGTTTTTATAGTGGATATAAGTTAGATCCCCTAATTATATCTTAAGGTGGGGGATATTGTCAGGAAAGAAATTTATTTGTTTCGCTCTTTAGGAAAGAAATTTATTTGTTTCGCTCTTTGGTCTGGAGTGTTCTTTGTTAAGGTCAGGTGAAGATGTTAAGGTTAGATGTTTTCTTTTCAGGCCAAGATGTATTGTTCCCTATGAATAGGCCTGGGGAAGTCATTAATTCAGTGTACATGTTTTATCTGTTGTTTAGCACACATTTAGGAAGCCTCTTTTCAATACAAGTATTTTCCTTTGTAAGATCATTTCCTCTCAAAATATTTGTAGTCATGTTTTTAGAATTCACTTAGTAACCGTAGGGTATATTAAGAGGTGGATTTTTTGCAATCGAGGAGAACCACCTAAGCTATAATAGACTTAACGTCATGTTAGAAGTCGACAATTAAAGTCAATATCTGAGGGTAATTCCACGTCGGGACGAGAGGCTAGCTCAACTGCCACCCGGTTCTCCATAGCTTTCGTCGGGGCTAGCTCTTGTCTGGGATCGGGACGCACACCATCGTATCTCAGTCTGCGGAGGTCAAGAATCCGGGGCGACTACCGGGGCCAAGTGGAGCAAAGACGCTGTCTGCGGAGGCCAGGGCCAAGTGGACGACACGAGCTGTGACCGGCGTCGATGTCAGACGGGAAACTACCCATCCAGAATTATTTTGTTAAAGATAAGTTTAATTACATACTGTATTATTACTGAAGCCAAAACAAAGTGTGTGAAACAGGAGAAATGATTGGAAATTAAACGTTACAATTTAACTTTAATTAACAAGCTCTATCTCCCTTTGTTTTGTGTGTCCGTAGCAATAATAAAAAATAAAAAAAAGTTTCTCACGTGACAGATGTGAATTAATACCATCGTTGATCAATTAACAACTAACATTATACTTAACAAATACATGCAGACGCCTACATACATTTCATATTTAATTCCATAAAACAGAATTACGTTCCTTCATAATCCTAGGGTAAAGTGTGTTTTTTTTAATAGAAAAACGAGAGAGGAAATAAGTCTCTGGAACAGCAAATCAATATTCAGTCATGACACGTATGAAAGATTAGTTTTAAATAAACATCTGTACAAGCTTTACGAAACAGAATGCTTACATCTTAATAACTGGAATAGAGTGATAGGCCTGTGTCCATCACAACAATGTTTGAATCGTAAACAAATATATTATATTTTGGTAAGTTTATGAGGCATTAGTTGTTAAATCGTCATTTATTAAATGATGTATATTCATGTAGTGGGGGTAGTGAGCAAAAAAAAAAAAAAAATGTTGACACCCGAAATTTGTTTCCCCTCCGGGAAGGGTCATTTTTTCCACCGCCACCCCCCCTCCCTTGGGCGCCAGGGGTGGTGAGCTCAATTTATTATTTTCAAAAAAGGGTGTTTTTACCTGTTTTTTTTTGCTAGGGGGCCCGGGCCCCGGCCCTCTTCTGGATCCGCCACTGCGTGTGTGTGTGGGGGTCGGAAGGGAGAGAGAGGCAAGAGGGAGGCAGGAGAGAGTTAGAGTGAGATTGAGAGAGAGAGGAGGGAGAATACATATATATATTTAGAGAGAGAGATATAAAGACAGGGAGAGTGAGAGAGAGAAAGAGAAAGAGTGACGGGGGAAAAAAGGAAGAATGAGGGAGAGAGAGAGTAAAAGAGGAGGGAGGATATATATATATATATAGAGAGAAAAAAAAAGAGATAGGGAGGGTAAGAGAGAGAGAAAGAGAGGGGTTAAAAGAGAGGGGAAGGAGGGAGGGAGAGAGAGAGAGTAAAAAGGGGGATATATATGTCCTGTTAAAAGTACTATGCCCCATTTGCAGGCCAAAACATGAAAAGGTTAAATTCCAACGGCATTTGAAAGATAATACTAATTTAGAACTTCCCTAAAGAAAAAGGGGGCCTTGAAAATGTCTTTAAGTGGGAAAATAACGACTATTAGTTGTCGAATCGACTTAAGTGCTACCAAGGCAGGAAGTGATAGTCTGATTTTCAGACCATTGTACCGAATGGTCGTACGTTTTGTGCTGCGCAAAGATTCAATCAGTTTAATTTTGGCCATTACAAGAAGTGGGTTATTGATGTAGACGAGTGCTCATATACCCTTTACAGCTCATGTTATGTATGTTATTACCAAAGAAGAAGAAAAAGCCAGTCAGTCACTCAATAGTGTCTGACAGTGAAGTCTAGCAAGTAAACGGGTTTCCTTGCATAATTTGAATATTAGGACACTGCTAACGTTTAAATTTCACAGATAGAACATACATAACATATTCATAATATAATAATATATATATATATTTAGAGAGAGAGAGAGAGAAGCGATATAAATGTATAAATGCAGGTATATTACTGCATATATGTATATCCCTTTCGACAGAGAAGGAGAGACAGATACGCTTAGGATTGAAAGAACTGGTGAGAAAAAAAAGATGATAGGAGTAAACATTTGTGGTATGATTATTCTTACTGGTTAAAAATCAATAATCTAAACGATTTCATTGCACTTGTTCAATAGAACTTCCTTTTCTGATCTCGATGGGGGGGGGGGTAGACTTAAAATAATTTGTTTTCTCTCTAACAAATCCTAGAAGAGTAATACATGTAAAAATAGATATAAGTCATGCATAGTATACACCATAATTGAAACTGGTGGCTGTTTAAACATAGAGTCACACGTCTGATCACAGGTAGAGGAGACAATACTACATACTTTATGGTTACAAGGGTCACATGAATCGACGTCAGAATTGCCATTTTTCCCACGATGGAGGAATTTTACGTTCGAGCATGCTAATAGTTATTCACTCATCTGTGACATAGTTTTCTATACCTATTCAACGGTGTATGTGATCGCTCCCATGGTACTTTTTATCAATACCATGCAGACTACATTTAAAGGAAATCCAACCTTAACAGAATACTACTTTAAAAGAGAGCGTAACAACCAGAGAAGCATATCAGTGAAAGCTTAAATGAAATCGGACAAACCAGAATTTGAATTTTTGAAAGTTGTCATCACTAAACCAATTTGCACTTCAAATTTCAAAATGATTAAAATTTCATTTTCTTTTAAATATGTTGAACTCATGAGGGTCTTTCCTTTTTTTGTGGACGTATGATAATATGTATGTAATATTCATGTTTATTAATTTATATTTTCATATTTGATCTGTTTAATAACAATTTGCCTCATATTTCAAAAGAGTACTGTGACATTATAAAGCATAGGTACTTCACAAGACAAAAAACGGTGGACAATTAATTACGTCTTCCAAAATTTAGAACTGCACAAGATCAATTTTCATTGTATTTATTGTATTGATGACATATTAATGTCATACTAACGGGATTTATCACAGGTGTTGACCATCATTGATACTATAGATCTCTCTAAATGGGACCTTTGTTGAATAGGGCTCATTCTATTACGTTGTGGGGGGAAATGAAAAGTATGTTTGTATTTTATCAACTTTCCCATTATTAAACTACACGCATATCATTTTATGCCTACATAAATAAGTTACCACTCAATCAAATGAACAGAAAAGTAGGAATGCTTATTTAAATACTGAATATTGGTACATTCTAAAAGCGGAAGTACTGTTAATTGGACCTTTGTTGAATAGGGGCTCATTCTATTACGTTGTGGGGGAAATGAAAAGTGTGTTTGTATTTTATCAACTTTCCCATTATTAAATTACACGCATATCATTGTATGCCTACATAGACAAGTTACCACTCAATCAAATGAACAGAAAAGTAGGAATGCTTATTCAAATACTGAATATTGCTCCTGTATATAATAAAGATAGAAACGCTCACTGTAAAGGAATGGTACATTCTAAAAGCAGAAGTACTGTTAATTTAATCGAAGCATGTTCAGTTACTGTTGCAGGTCGACATATGATAAAACATCGTCATTCGATCGCTGAGAATTACCGATTTTACTTCACATTTGCCTTTTGTTGAAACTAGCACTAAGGGTGAGTATTGAATGACCATTGATACATTTAGATAATGAAATGATTTTCACTGTTTCTGCAATTGCAGATGAAAGTGTACGCAACTTTGGTATCTTATGATGAAAAGTTCATAATCATTGTGACCCTATTTCATGGTAAAGAGTAACCTGTTCCTGTCTAATAATACCCGAATCACATTGTTTTCTGCCACGGATGACTGAGCACCAAGATCTTTTTTAAGTGCTGTCAAAATCTCGTACCAAGTTTGGGCTCATGCACGGACTGTGGGTCAGGCCATAATGCATGTCTTATTGTTGCCTATAATCATTTAAAAGGTTTAATTCTGCCTCATGTTTTCGGTGCTTTATTGTTGAAAGTAATCCAATGTATCTGCGCTATAAGACGACCTTGTTTCAATCTACAGAGTAACATTTAATCATTTAAAACAGCCTAACTTAATGAACTTTTTCTCTCTGTTCACTTGTCCAATGCAGCATTTCACATGCATAAGGTGCGTAAGGTGCATGAGCTTTTTGTCTCCAACAGCACATCAAAACTGGAAGGATTTAGTAGACTTTCAAGACAAATAGCTCCCAAAATTAACATTGCCCAATATTGAATGACTCAATAACGAGGCTAATCTTACACAAATGATGCGAGAGAAATTAAGTTTGTTCCAAAATAACAAAAACAAAATCATGAATTCTGCTTTTAAATGAGCCTTTTCTTAGGTCTGCGTTGACGTTGTCACCATAAAAACAAAATCATTAATTCTGCTTTTAAATGGCCCTTTTCTTGAGTCTGCGTTGACGTTGTCACCTTTTCTATTCAATTGAACAAAATCAATGTTTTAGATGGGATTCTACCCTAATTGGGTATACCCTTTTTGATACGCACTATATATTAATCCTCTCTAGATATTAGTAAATACATGACCCAAGTTGAATAGAAATGAATGTTAATCTTAAAGATACATGAGTATTCTCGTCTTTAAGATTGTCTGGTTTCTGGAAAATGAAGAAGTTAAAGGTTGGCTGCAAGGTTGTCATGTAAAATGGCAGCCCTTTTAAAATGTGACATTGTATTTTATGTGTGGAGTGTAATCATCACGACGTCCTTCTTATGAATGTTTCTGCCATGTGCTGATGTTTATTCATCGATAATTAAGAAATAAAATGCCACCTCGTGGATAATTCATTGCATATGATTTTATAATTGATTATGGTTAGTATCCACATAATTATGCACCCAGTACCTGAAGCTTTCTAAAGTACCTGAAAGTATTCGTAGGTCTAATCTACTTCATTCACTTGGTTCATTCACTTGACTCTCAATCCAAGGGTTGTAGTTTCGAATCCCTGCCCGGAACTAATGTCCTTCGGCAAGACATTAATTCACATTTGCCACTCTTAACCCAGGTGTACAAGGGATAAATGGTAATTGGTGAGTTAATGCTAATTGCAGGGCCCTCAGGAAGAACAACATTGATGATGATGATAATACTTTCCAGGGTAAACAAATTCATTATTTTAATAAAGTATATTCATTTTATTCTTAATGTTTCTTATTTGGACTTTTACAGATTGTATTAACATAGAAGCCTGCAGTGCTGTAAAGCTGTACAGGCATGGCTTGGAAAGGTATAGAAGCGTTATTGCTCGTTCTGATCCTCATATCAAGCCAGACTCGATCCATCCAATCAGCTCCTCTCTTCTCCTACCTGGTATCATCCTTTACCACTCCTGACCCTGCCTCCACTCTACCATTCAACCACATCGCCATCAACAACATCACTGGAGATGTCTATATTGGAGCACGGGAGAGGCTCTACCAACTCGACTCTGGCCTAAAGCTGAAACATACCGTGAATACTGGAAAGTGTACTGATCCAAATGAAGTGAATGTTAATGATAATAAACTCCTAATTGGGGTCACAACACCTCAAAAGAACACTCTTATCACGTGTGGAGGCTGTGACGGTTTCTGTGAGACAAGGAGCTTAACTAATATATCACATGATGTAGTGAGGTATAATTCATTCGGTGGTCAGTTAGTTGTGACAACAGAAGATATACCTACTGTTGGAGCAGTTGCTCTGGGTGCTGACTTTGTAGATGATGGTGAGGGTACTCTAAATGAAAACTTTTACCTATTCACAGGAGTCAGTGGTACCAGAATTTTCTCTATTGCAAAGCACAATCTCTTCGACCTAAGTTTAGAGCAACGCATACCAGGACAATATGATCTGTCGGCGAATTTATTCATACATCTGATTGCGTTCAAGGATTATCTTTACTATTTCATATCTAGAGGAAATAGTGTATATTTGGGACGTCTGTGTCGTAATTCACTAGATATAGAGTTAGCGTCATACACAGAAATAGAGCTACAGTGTGGATCTCACAATATGATCCAATCTGCTCATATCGGACCAGCAGGATCCCAGCTAGCTGACTCATTGAATATCGACAGTACTGATGCCTTATTGTACGCGATCTTTTCAAAAGATGGCTCATCTGCCCTCTGTGTCTATACGATGAGTGATGTCCAGCAGAGCTTGGAAGATGCTGTCTTAGGATGTATTCAAG
Source organism: Mesocentrotus franciscanus (assembly GCA_037976565.1). NCBI lineage: Eukaryota > Metazoa > Echinodermata > Echinoidea > Camarodonta > Strongylocentrotidae > Mesocentrotus > Mesocentrotus franciscanus. The sequence goes on from CP137678.1 coordinate 18,247,142, forward strand.
GAACTAGCACTGGCACAACAAACAGCTACCTTGATGGCAGCATGTGCTCTTCAGTAAGTTATTGTGAAATGATAATCATGATTTAGTAAGTAAAACATCCACACTTATATAGTCATCATAGTAATGAAAACCTATGCTGTATACAGAGTGTCTAAGAAATGCGAAGAGATTTTGATGGGCAACCTCTTATATAGTATCAACCATCCTAAATTTCGTAAGTTATGCTATAGTATTTTCTCCTACAAGGATTCAAGATTGTACTATAACCTTTTAAGAGTTGTTGTCACATTGTGCCGTATACTGATTAGCTTATATATATAAAATAAGTGCACCAAAAACTATCGTTTACTTAATTGAAACGAAATAGCCTAAATTCATGAAGATCATTTAAAATCTAATAAAGCTCAAACCAACAAATGTGTGTGGCCAAAGGCGCCAAACATTACAAACAAATACAACTTCTTTGTTTTATCAATGAAAATCAGTGGTCGTAATAAATTTAATTTATAGATACTATCTATGATAAAGTTCGATAAATATGTTTCCATAATTTCGCTTCCAGTCTAGTCCAGTGAAAATGAGAATAGTTAAAATTCAATATCGTCTAACTTAAACGACCAAATGCCATTGATTACTTTAAAACGTGGTACTGGTTGTGACATACAGTTCAAAACCCAAGAAACGGTGGTCGTTGGTGGGCGCAATCGATTTGATGGACAGGTTTGTGTATCAGCCCCCTCTCTTCTATTTATCTTTGTATTTTTGGTATAGCGTTTCCATCCTCCTTTAAAATTGAAAGATGCATTCGAATGTACAGCTGACTTTTAAGAGGATGGACCTGTGCGACTCTAATGTTCCAGTAAAAGGGTTCGCCTCTCTCATCATCACGATTCCTGATTCGTTTGAGTCAACTACAGATCGACATCATACACGCAGCCACATTTATGTGAATCACATTGACTCATCTATAAGGTGTCCGTGTTCCTTTAAAAATTGATGAATCTCTTTGCATCTTTTTTTTTCTTCCCAGTTTTATTCCACACCACCAGATTCAGTCCAGTGTACAGCTTATTATGAACAAGACGGTTTTGGAGAGAGTCTCTACAAGTATGCCAGTGGAACGGTTCCCCTCTCTGCCTCACCCATCATCACCATTCCTGATGTGATACCCACCTCCATTGTGACAACCTTAGAGAGACATCATACAGTGGCATTCATGGGAGATACAGAAGGATACCTACATAAGGTTGAGTATAACTATGTTATGTACCATAACAAAATGAAGAAAATATATGAAGGAAAAAGTTTGTAAAGAATTGGCAATTATTTGTTAATAAAAGTGCATTTTCCGTATTAACCACGTACACGTATGTTTCAAAAGGTTTATAACTCCGTTTAAGAGCAATCCAACCAATCTAATAGGTTCATTTGTATGAAGGCAGAAAATAAGATAATTATAATAGCAAAAGGTCTAAACAAACCAGACTAATCAAGGAGTTTTAACGCTCCAAGGACCAATAACAAGAAGTTTATGAAAGTTTGAAATATGATATCACTAGTCTATGTGAATCTCAAATTGTGATGTCGTCGCGGGTAACTCTCCCGTTTGTCGAGTACCAAAATATCATTAATTTCTGCTTTTATCCTAAGTGCCATCTCCCTTGTGGCACTACGCAAAATATATTATTGATAGCATGTTATTTTAGCTCCTCAAAAGAAAAATAACCTTCCTGAGTCATACATTTTTTTGAACAAAAACAATAATGAAATTTTTTGTCATTTTTTGTGTTGGAACAAATGGGAAAATTATGGGCCACTACGTCACAGAGACATCAACGATTAAGCCGATTTAAAGAACCCATAAATTAGTGATAACAACTTTTAAAATGTCTAAACATTCTCTTTTTTGTCCGATTTCATTCAAAATATCACCAGTCTACTTTTCTGATATTTTTCTTTCTTCTTTATTACTTTTAAATCAAGGTTGGTTTTCCCTTTGACTGATTAATTATAATATTCCACTTATATATAGCGCTTAATACATCTACGATGTCTCTAAGCGCTTTACAGATATACTATTACCCCGTCATTGGATTCAATGCTTGACAGCACACACTGTGTACACTGTATGCACAAAGCAATAAGACATCGAAATCGAGTATTCATAACTAAAAGCCTATAATTTAAATCTTCGAATTGTTCTCTAGTACCTCGTCACAGTTCGGTAGTCTGCGTTGCGAAACAGATCGAGCAATAACTCTCAGTTCTAGAGAACTTCATGGAATAAAAAGGATGGCAATCAAGTTGCCATTGTAGAGTGACTAGGGTCATCTACTCCTGTTAATACAGCCTCAATGTTTAAGTTCGGTTTCGCTAAAAATGACTGCATGCTTGTGATATGAAATATGTGACCTCACTCATGTTATTTCTATCTTCACTGCCAGGCTGTTCTCTTCAGTAATACTCTGAACATTTTCATCTGCTAATTGCTAATTAGGAACAAAATGAAAAATACCAAACTATATTTGTATTTGATTTCTCTAAATAGTTGAACGCAGTGAATGGTTCGTTTGGCTACGTATATGAAGATGTCTTTCTTGGAGATGGATCTGTCTTACAAGAGATGTTCCTTGATGAATCGAAAAAGCAGCTAACCCTTGCTACTAGTTCAGACCAAGGCTCAAAAGTAAGGATCTTCAGATAAATCTAATGAAAACATGATAATTAAGGGCATTATTATTTGATATAGGATGGTTGACGTAGAAAAACAAACAAGAAATTCTCCCGTCATTTAAGGGTTCTTTATTCAATACGAGGCTACTTTGGACTGCCTTTAATTAATTCTATTTATGAGCATGAGCTTATGCTGCACTTGGGAAAATGTGGCGAGACCCTATGCTTCTTAGATGGTAGTGTAGCTTTAATAAATGAGGATTGGGCTTGTTAAGCCAGTGTTTCGAAATAACGAAAATGTACAATAGGCATTGAATTTCAAAGGTTAAGTGTCTCTTGCATTTTTTTATATAGAGAATCTGTTCTTCTTGTAAGCCAATTTCATAATAATGTTAATGCTATGCTAACATGAACGTCATGGGGAAAAGTGATTCTTCACGTGCTTTTGTGATGCTTGCCAAACATAGCATACATAATGTTTGTAATATGGCAGTCATCTGTGTGTAACATTATAGGTAAATGGAATACCTGCACACGACGGGTTCTTGCGAGAACCATCTATAAGGTATGAAAGCGAAAAACTCGACAGCTAATGTCAGCATAGATATGAATTCTGACAATATGCAATTGCATTATTTTTGTAATATTCATATGAAAAATCAGGTTCTCAAGTTGGATGTAGTCAACTGTGATCAGTACCAGAGCTGTGTTGAATGCATTGGTGAGGATGGAGAAAATGATGGAGATCCTTACTGTGGATGGTGTACTCTAGAAGCAAGGTGAGTGCATTGGTTAGAATGGAGGAAATGACGGAGACCCTTACTGTGGATAGTGTACTCTAGAATCAAGGCGAGTGCATTGGTGATATTGGAGGAAATGATGGAGACCCTTACTGCGGATGGTTTACTCTAGAGGCAATGTGAGTGCATTGGTGAGAATGGAGGAAATGATGGAGACTCTAACTGTGGATTGTGTTATCTTGAGGTAAGGTCAGTGCATTATATGGGTAGGAAAATTATGACAGGAGGATGAGGGATCCGAAGCGGTGTCAACCCTCAAAGAAAACAACTAATTCTGAGTTCAATTTTACTATGTTCACATTTTTTTTTTTTTTACTTGTCACGTGTACACAAAAAGTATTTTCTCCATTCAACATTACTTATATTTATCATTTTCTTCCTTCCAAAACACTCTCCTCTACAAGATGTACAAAATACGAGGAATGCCCATTCCCTGACGAGTCAACTCGATGGCTGTCTTACAATGCCTTGCAGTGTGCATCCATCTCAGATGTCCAGCCTGATCATCAAATACCTTATCAAGAAACAGAACAAGAAGTAGGTGCTCTTGGGACTTCATGTCTATCAAAACAAAAAAATTGTGAATCGCTGAATATGACATTTTAATAACAATATAAACAAAACTACAGACTCGGCTAAAACTATGCGTCAATTTATCTTTGATGCTCCCAGTATTAATTCCCCAAAACAATCATAATGCGATGTAACATGTAACCAGTTGGAGATGTCTTACTTTTCAGTCACATTTGCCTGTGATTCTTTTTGCGAGAAGTCATTCATTTATTTATTTTTGCATTTTATAAAGAATCAATTCAGTAAGTGAAACTCATTAATATAATGAATACATGATTGGAGAAACTCAATGAGGCCCTACTTTACACAATGAAGTCGTGTCCATTCTTATGTACTAATATACTGTTTCATGTTTAGTATTAGCTACTATGCAGGGAATTCATTGAGTTCGCCATTCATGTTCGGAATTATTTTACCATGTATCACTCAACGTATTTATAAAACTCTTTCCATTGCTATCGAGAACATGAAAGTTCAAATAAATCTTGTCTTTTATCTAACAATATACAAAGTTAAGACCCAACAGTCGATGAAATAAAATATTATTATGACCTCACTATATGCGCTTTATAACTTACATAGTATGTTCTCCATCTTCTGTATGGCAGACATAAAATCTAATCTTGTTTTTACATGCGGTAGATCACCATTACCGTTCAACAGCTACCAGCCCTCAAAGACAGTCATCAATACCGATGTGCCTTCGACTCCTATCAGGTCAATGCTGACACTACTGCGGCCAGTACAGTCATGTGCGTCTCTCCTCCTGCGCGAATTGCCTACGATTCCAGAAGAAGGTAGGGGAAATTGAATTTCGTTTCTTTTGAAATCTAAGTTCTAACTTTTCTACAGTACATGACACAATACTTCTTTTGGCGCCACATTTTTACGCACGATCGTCGTAATTTAAACTTTAAGTTTGCGAAACCTCGAAGTTATACAAAACCGATCCACTTACCACCACGAGGGTTCACACCGTTCACAGCGTGTAATCAAAGTTCGATACAAGTTATTTGCGCTAGCATGGCACATACATTTAACTACATAAGTTCGAAGTTTAAACACACGATCTAACCTTCAAAGCCTGTCGTTATAAGCCTACGAATAAAAAAACTAGAAGATCAGGAAGAGACCAGTAAGAATTTGGAGAAAATCCGATATAGATTAATCGTTTCCTTTTTCGTTAGTGTTACATTTATTTTGTACTAAAGATCTAAAGAATTTCTCCTCTCCATAGAAAACATATCATACCTTAAAGATACTATGTCTCTTTTGCAGCCAACATCAAATTCTGTAGAACTTTGCAGGAATTCTGAATATGTCATGTATGTCCTATCTGTGAAATTTAAACGTTAGCAGTGTCCCAATATTCAAATTATGCAAGGAAACCCGTTTACTTGCTAGACTTCACTGTCAGACACTATTGAATGGCTGACTGGCTTTTTTCATATTTGATAATAACATACATAAAATGAGCTGTAAAGGGTACATCAGCATTTGCCTACATCAATAACCCACTTTTTTTTTTCTTTCTTTTTTCCATCATTTATTAATTGAATAATTAATACTGACATAATTACATGTATATTGATTACAAAGAAAAACACATGAATTATACTTATATCACAAAAAATAATTATACTTTTTTTTAACATAGTTAACATTTTTTTCCCCAGGTGAAACTTTTTAACATTTGCCCTCCATAATATTTCCTTTACATAAATGTCGAATATGTTTTTAAAATTACATTTTCTTTTTTGTGTATATAAAACATAAGAAGCTAATTTAATTAATAGGTTTTTAAAAACTACATATTTTGAATTTATATAATCACATTGCTTACCTACAATTATATCACTGTAATCAATTTGTTCATTATCAAACAATACTTCTGTTTTTCTGAGAAAAATTAAGACCTTGTTCCAAAATATTTTTGAGTAAACACAATCATAAAATAAATGATAATAATTTTCTGTGCATTTGCACTTCAAACAATAATCATGATCAGATTTTTTGAAACGATATAGATATTCTTCACATGCTAGTAACTTAAAGAGTAGTTTGAAATTAAACTGTTTTAATCTTCCACTTCTTGTAATGGCCAAAATTAAACTGATTGAATCTTTGCGCAGCATAAAACGTACAACCATTCGGTACAATGGTCTGAAAAATCAGACTATTACTTACTGGCTCTATAGCTCCTAAGTCGATTCGACAACTAATAGTCGTTATTTTTCCACTTAAAGACATTTTTCAAGCCCCCCTTTTTTTAGGGAAGTTCTAAATTAGTATTGTCTTTCAAATGCCGTTGGAATTTAACCTTGTCATTTTGTTGGCCTGCAAATGGGACATAGTACCTTTAAATGATAATGATTTTATTTTATATTGAGGGGGGATAACCCCCAAAAAAAAAGAGGTTTACACACATATCCCTGAAGAAGATTACTTGAAAACTTTTGCAACCGTCTTTAATATCTAGATCTCTTTTTTTAATTTACCACCAGCGGACCATGTAACATTGACACTTTCTATTGTCTCAACGGAAACTGGAGTAAGCTTCGTCAGCACGGATTTTATATTGTTTGACTGCACCCATCTTACATCGTAGGTTCTTTGGTTTCCACTTTTGTAATAAGCCATCTTTATTTTTATGATATACAGATAACTTTTCTTACTGGGCAAGTGAAAGGTAATTTGTCCTATACTTTTACTACATAAAATATTTTAGTATTTCTGATGATTGTATCAATTTGACAATCCTATGCTAGCTTAGATAAAAGGAAATATGATGGATGTCAACATGATACATTTAATGTAATATGATTTCACTATTCCAGGCGGACAACATCGTGTTACATCAGGTTTAGACTTAAGCTTATGTTTAGTCCAGAGTTGAAATTTAGAGTTTGGTAAATGTAGGATATTGCCTGCGTCACAATATTCACCGAGCGTTTGTTGTACAATCTAATTTCAGATAGATAGGAGATGCAAGCAGAGACTCTTAATCCTTAGCATCACAGACTTAACATCGTATCATTCTTTAAGTTCCAGCTATTTCTTTTACATGTTTCTTGCAGTTGTTCTATTTGTGTAACAAGTCCCTGGCCATGCAACTGGTGTGTTTATGACAACATGTGTACATATAATAATAACTCATGTCAACTAGGAGAAACTGTGGTGATTGGAGAAAATGTAAGTAGATTTGTTAAAATTGAAAAAATGTACCTCTCTCTCTTAGAGTCAATACCTTTTATTAATACTAATAGTATTAACAAGAGCATAGGTTGTATTGGTATCTACGTAATCCGTATGTTACTTCAAGGTGTTCTCCTCGTGCTATCAAATCAAGAAGGTCTTCCCTTTGAAATTTCAAGGTCAAGTATTGGAAAAACATACATTAAAATACAAAATAGCGTGAGACTGAAGAATTGCGCAAAGGAAAGTCTGGACATTTTTGCAAAATGCATAGACATGGACCTACTAGCCCCCGACAGGGTAAATTATGACTTTGATCAAAACAGAAAAGAATGGAAATATTGAAAAAAATCATTAGAATCAGTAGACTCTGAATTTGAATATGAAATGTGCTTTGAAATCATGTCATTCAGTAAATCTTCTGAGTTGGATACTAATATTAGATATGTACTTAGATATACAAATTATTGATAATAAGCTACAGGTGGAATGCGTTGATTTTGTTTGTGTTTTGTATCTTGAATCTATTAAATGCTTATAGAACACCGTAGGTTCTGGAAACAAAGGCCAGAGTTATTGCCCTCAGCTGATGGGGACAGCAGAATCGGTTTTCATACCAATTAATATTCCTTCTGGTTACTCACTTCTGGCAAAGAATCTCCCTACAGAGCAGACAAAGGTATGCACATCTATTCACCCCATTTGTGATACGTTGTTTGTAGACTTTACATGCATAATATGAGAATATAATGTAATACTACTACTACTACTACTACTACTACTAGTAATAATAACAATGGCATATTACTACTTCAGACGCTCCATTATAATTAATCGGATTTAGCACGGTGTCCACTACAGCGCTCACAAGTTTTAAAGATTTAATTCCTATCTGATACTCGTTTTATAACTCACCTGGGTCAAGTGTGGCAAATGTGGAGTATTGTATTGCGACAGGGATTACATAATTGACTAATCTCTGACAAAAAATAAACATTTTACCTTGTCATTTGTTATGGTCAAATCACGAAACGACTTTGTTTTAACATTTAATATTTCATCAGGTCCAGTCGTTTGATTGCATTCTTCATATTGATGGAGTCAGGATACGAGTACCAACTTTCTTCTTGAATGAAAGTTACATTATCTGTAGTGCTGAAGAGGTAAATATGTGTTTGGCACATTGGGAGAACAATTTATAAATTATCAATCATCAATATTATTTATATTATATGGATAAAAAGAGTTTTCCTTCAATCAAACTAGATTAAAACCACCATTAATGAAATATATATTTATTGATGTGGTGTTAGGTTAACTGGATATATATATATATATATATATATAAGAAAGTCTAGACTTCTGCTCGGAGCTCGAGAAAATACACACAACTCGAGAAATAATGATGCTCTTAGGGCTTAATTGTGAAAAAGTTTCTCCAGGTACGGAGCATCATTATTTCTGATATATCTATATATGTCGTCTTTCAACCATTTCCTCCTCCTTCTGGTCCTCTATTTCCTTCTATCTTATTCCTGTCTTATTCATTTTCCTTCTCCTTCTTACTTTCTTTTTCTCCATATTGCTCTCTTGCTGCTTTTTCTAAACCTTTCACCTTTTTCACCTCTACGTTTTTATTTTCTTCCTTTATCTTCACTAATACCCGCAGTGTTTTTATACTAATCCTTTGGCAGAGTGCATGCATGGATCGTATGATAATAATAATATGTCCATTTATAAAACGCAGCTACTATATGCATATACTCATCTGCGCTTCATACATAGTGTCACATTATTTCCCCGGCTGAAGCTGAGCCGCCGCGATAACGTGCTAAAGCATTCAATAATGTTCTTCCTTCCAGGTACCAATTTACTTCACTTGGGTGGAGAGTGCCAAGTCTTGCCAAGTACATTAGTGCCGCGGACTCGAACCGCGAACCATGTGATCCACCGTCCGGTGACATATCCATAAAACCATGACACCTATCCCGTATTTGGAAATTATTGCCTCGATCTTTCCCTCTATATTTCATCTTTACCCTCATTTATGCTAACAGAGACATTTGCATTACACCTGTCTATCAGTTTAAACTTAACACTATGTTTGTTTGAACCTTTCATTCAGTACATGTATAATGAGAACATCCTGGAGAAGAATGTAAGCGTCTCAATTCAGTGGAATGGGCAATACAACATAGATGATCCGACTGACACATATGGTATGACACCCTTTTCATTTTGTACCATTAAATTTTCCATCAATTCCAAAATAGGCTTGGCATATACAGTAAAAAAGAATGTCACCGCAGTCCTTCTTAAAGATGGTGAAATTACCACTTTCAATTTTTTTTTACTAATGCAGGAAAATATAAGTATCCTTTTTTTGCTTTAATGAAACTTTTTCTTTACATCTTACAAGGGTTGAATTTCATATAAATCTACTGTTAATGCTAGGAAGATCGTTTATTTTTAGTCTTCATTTGCAAATTCACCTGAAAGAAACTATCATTTGAATAACTGTTCTGAATCAATTAATCATAGCTTAGACATATTACAACTAAATAAATACAAAATTACATTAGGCTTAGGAAATGATTACATTCGGTTTGAATATGAAATTCCATATTCCTTCTTTGCCATTGCAGTGACGCTGTACAAGTGTTCAGTTAACAGTGGAAGTTGCAGCCGATGCCTGTCAAAAGAAGCGACTCCATCGAATTTAAACTGTCGTTGGTGTGGTGATGACTGCAATGTCATTCATAGTAATGTTTGTCAGAACAATCAGTTTCTCAGTCAGAATGAGACCCAGCTCTGTTCAGCACCAGTTATCACTGATGTAAGAAAATAATAAATCACTATCCAGTGTATGAATACTTACCTGCCATCAAACACATTATGCAAGGTCCTGTAAGATATCATATACTTCTGATTATAATAATAATAATTGATAATACGTGAGTTTTGTAAGTCGCCAAATCCATTTATCATATTCTTGTATCAATCAACTAGAGTCTTACTTCAAAATGTCAAATAGGCATGGCACAATAATATTATGCAAACAATATGCAAACAATATGCAAACAAGTAATCTTTCAACATAATCTGCATGAGATTATAATCTTGTTTTTTCTTTTCTTTTAGTTTTATCCCTTGTCGGGTCCTATCAATACTCGAACGAGACTAGAAATTACAGGAACTAACCTAGGAGTAGGGTTTGACGATGTACTGGAAATTGTCATAGGAGACTTGGTGTGTAATCTGACGGACATGGGCTCATTTTATCAGCCAGGACAGAGGTAAAAAGGCAAAAAATATAGCTTTAATGTGTTCGATGTATTCGTGTTCATAAACGTCTCATGAATGGCCACTGAGTGATAACGGAAGAGTGGCTTTAATTGTTCCTCCATTAAGTTGCCGTTACCACCGAGAGTTAAAATGTTACATACATGAACATTTGAGTAATGTAAAAATTCATGATATCATCGCGTGAATACAAAACAACGTACATATTTAAAAAAAAATTATGGTGCACAAAATGTATATATCAAACGATCGTTTGTCTGATTTCTTTTATGTTTTCAGTGTTAGCTGCATGACTGGGATATCTACTGAACTGATCTCAGGACGTATTGCAATCACAGTGAGGTCTGGTGAAAGTACTAAGACCGGAGAGAGTACTACAGAATTCTTTTACAGGGTAAGTGCACAACAAATTGCCTAGTTGACTTTATATGAGCTTTGCTTTATGGTGTGCATAAAACCCCATTGAAAATCCAATTTACAAGTACATTCCCGTTCTAATTCTTTGAGAACCATTGGCGCGGACTTTTCGTTTGGTTTATGCCCTGCCATGATACGCACAAATGCTGGTGGACATGAAATCCATTTGATTCATGACTTGTAAGAAAACCTGTTATAGCGTAGCCAGTCGTGCCAGTGAAGTAATATGCATGAGCCAATTAAACATTATCAACTTATACGTAACGTGTTACCTCTAGTGACATGGCTTTGAATTTATATTTGATTTTGTTTCCCGCTGAATAGTTTATACGGCTGTTCACATTTGGGAATTTTCTCTACAAGAAAGAATGTGTATTATTATGTTATTATATGCTTTCACATCGGGCTTTGAGAGGAAAATTATCGTATGTATTGAATACAACGTGATGAAACATTCAGCCATAAACTACTCCTAATTGATATCTAATCCTCTGAAACGATTGATACGATTAAATGTTCCTGCTAGGATCCGATGATATCAGGGTTTAGTCCCACTGAGGGGCAGGTGGCAGGAGGTACAAAGATCACTGTTACTGGGGTATACCTCAACACAGGAAGGAACATTGAAGCTAGTTTTGGAGAAGCACAATGCAACAATTTGTGAGTGTCATTTATATATATTATGCACCTTAATGGTAAATGTTTGCTAAATTTTTTCAGTAGCATTTTTTTTTAATGTGTCGTTAGATACAATTGGAAGATTGTAGATATTTTTCTCTATATTTTATGTTCAGTGTTAATTTATTCGATAATTTTACAATAATGGGAAGATTGTAGATGAATCGGTAGAAACACTTCGAATTGCATTTTACTGATGAGAGGATATTTTTGATGGGAATGGATTACCGAATATATAAATTTACAATGTAATCAAAATCAACATGCAGATTTCAGAAAGACGCGCGCGCACACACACACACACACCCATTGCACCCACGAATAATTGTGCTTGCGGACACCTACATCGATCGGTCAGGAAAAGTCACTTTCATAAAATAACTGTAGATAACACGTCGTAAGCGTTGAAAGTTAAGCTTTAAACACCGCTCTCTCCAGCATGAGATATAGAACTTCATGTAATGAAATGTGTTCAGAAGACAAATATAAAACAAACGATTTGAATGATTGATAACATCAACGTGCCTGTCTCTAGGTCTTCGACATTTTCCTATATTTTGTTCTAATGTATGAATACATTTGTTATTTTTCAGGATTGTTGAAGATACGACTGCGATGTGTATCACAAGCAGCTTACAAATGAATGAACAGGTCTCTGTGCCCTTGACCATGAGATTTGATGGACTAGTGAAAACGTCAGAAGACTACACCTTTACCTACCACCCAAACCCGATTATTGATGGCATTGACAGAACTGAGTCTATCATGTCGTAAGATACAATATCTTTATTCTAGTTTAGAACTGGCGGGAAACTTTTCGAATACAAAAATATATAAAATAATACTAGGAAATAATGATCTTCTGGCAATGCTTAATCATATTATTTTCCCGCAAATTATCTAATAACAAAATAGTAATGAAAATATTTTCAACGTCAATAGTTATAGTGTTAATTGAGCGTGTTAACGACGTATATTTTCCCCACACAATCATATTTCATGGATAATAATTCATAAATTGTGGACAGTTCTCCAAGTGACGTTTTCTAAACATAGCTGTGTATATGCAATTCAGATGTCCTTTCAATAATCTGAAACTTGTAATATTTCTTCGTTTTATACAGAGGAGGTCTCGATATCAAATTGACAGGACAAAGATTCGATCTGATCCAGGAACCCAGGATAATAGTTTCGTCACTTACAACAGATGCTAGCAACTCTGAGGTATTCATGTATAAGTACTCTACCCTATTCACAATTAAAGCAGACTTATCCTTCTAATGTACAAATTGCGAACACACCATCATGACCATGCAACATGCTGACCGTCAACTTCCCAGGAAACAGACCTCGAGAACGTCTGCCCATGAAACTCTTAGACAACTTCTTGACGTTTTCAGAGGGTTCGCTAGACTAACGCTGTCGGTATCGTGGACTGTCAATCGCGTGCATGGGTTGATGGTCCGTGGGCTGTCGGTCTACTTGGATGCCTCTTTTTGTATGAGGAATTTGCTTTATTCGTACAGCGTATTGTTGGGACGTTACAATCAACATTCAATACCTATATACTTCGATGTTTCGTAAAGATTATAATTCATCCGGTACCGTAGACATTAACAGCGAAGCATTAGATCTCCTTCGAGTACTTGATTTATGATTCGTTATTAATAAACTTTGATGTATTAATTCATTTTGATTCAAGTCATGTTGATTTATGTTCCACAGCTCTGCAATGGAACGGAAACTCTTCTCATCTGTCCAACCCCAAGCTTTCCTGACGATGGTATCTCTACCAGAAGGAGACGAGCTACAAATGGCGTTATGACAGCAAATCTGACCTTTGACTTTGATGGATTCATCGTCGATGGCGGCTTTATAGAGTACTACCCAGACCCTAGGTATGAAAGCTTCAGTGGGCCAAACAGGATCTATGAGAGCAGTAATGGACGACTCGATATTACAGTGAGTGTTGGAAATACCGTGTAACAGCGCTCCCCTGCCTGGATATAATTATTTTTCGTACAAAAACTACAGGGATTTTCATTTTTCATTGGTTTTTCTTAATTTTGGCGAAAATTTCACATGGGCAAATGATTTACTCACATACCTACGGACGGAAAGCACCGACATAGTTTACGAGAACAGAAATAAATATAAAACATTGATACGTTAAGGTATATAAAATAGATGAATATACGTAGTAATGATCTTGTTTTGAATCATTCTAGGGTATTGGCTTAGATCTGGCTAGCACGGAGGATGACGTTCAAGTTCTGCTAGGGCCGAATAGTGTATGTGATGTGGATGTTCTTGATATTGATGTGGTCCGTTGCCAACTGCCAGAAAAACAGCCTCTAGCAGGTTACGAAAATGGAACATTGGGTCAGGGACCAGCAAAGAATCTACCAGCCGTGACAGTAAGTCAAAATTATATTCCTATACTGATTTTGAAAATAATAAATCTGGAATTATACAGTACTTAAAACGGAATACCGTCTCAAAGCGCTTAACAGATATCACTATTACCCCAGTCATCAGATTCATTCGCGCGTACAATGTGCACCATTTCCACTAGCTCCTATCAAATGGTATCCGTGAGGATAACTGTCTCTCACCAAGGCTTTCGTCATCCTACCTGGTTCCCATTTTTCACCAAAGTATGGATTGGAAAATGTAGATTAATGCTTTGTCAACAGACATTAGTGATGTTTTAGGGATCGAACGCACGACACATACATTTCCAAATCAAGTGCTGTAACCACTCGACTACGATACCTCTACAATGCGTTCTAATCCCATATACAAACTATAATCATATATACAATGTACGGGTGAGGATGTAAGGTTGGTGATGCGGATGTTAGTCCAAGCAGAAGCGGGTGGGCGAGCGTAGGTGTGTGCGTGTGTGTGCATGAGGTAGTGTGTATGGGGGTGTTTGCGTAAGGACGTGGGGTTTGGGAGGTGTTTGTAGTAGAACCTGGCAGAGTTATGCGTGTGAGTGTGTGTGTATGTGTGGATCTGTGGACGGGCATGTGACTGTACATCCTGACAGATGGTGTATGTGCGTGAATAGGGTGGGATGAGTGTGGGTGCATGGGGTTAGTTGAGTGTGTGGGTATCCGTACTGCTAAATGAATGGGGAGCGGGTGTCTGAGGGTGTTTGCAGGGTGATAGGAGGTGTTTGGGATTGGTCTTGACACATTTTTACATGAAGAGGGGGGCTGCATGGGCATGCAACTGTACGTCATGGCAGATTTGTGTGTTTGTGTGTGTTTGTGTGTGTGTGGTGGTCTGTGGGCGGGCATGCATGCCACTGTATGGCATGACAGATTTGTGTGTGTGTTCGGGTGCATGTGGGAGTGCATGTGTGTGTCCGTGACATTTGTGTGTGTGTGTCTGCGTGTGTATTTGTGAGATGAGTAAGGGTATATGGAGGTGTGAGAGTGAAGGTATGAGGTTCGCGTGTGATGTACGTCCTTCCAGGTGTATGCGTGGGTGGGGAATTGGGAGTGCGTGCATGTCCCGGCTGCGTAATTTTTTTTTACACGCTAGCCTGGCCATTTCTGTGATAAATACCATAGAAGCGACTAATATTAGAGTCTAGCAGCCTACATGCGTGCATTATACCATGGACCTAGTAAGGTCCATGATTATACATGTAGAACATGCATGGCAATCATCAGATGAAGACTTAGGTGGCCCTTGTAAATGAGACGGCCATCGCAGCCATCGGGCGATGGAATTCAAGAACTTAATTTAATTTAATTTAGGAGCTTTACATTAATCTTGATCTAAGGACACACGAACGAACGAACGATCAGCTAATAAAGCGACCAAGTTCACCCGCACGCTGCACTAGCTATCTACGTGCATGCTTATGTGCATGTAGGCTTTCCCACCAGCGCACTTTTACGAGTATTACGGCGAAAATGGCCAGGCTAGCGTGTAAAAAAAATATTCCGCGTCCCGGCTTGGGTTTGTGTGCGTGTGTGTGTAGGGAATATGGAAATGAGAATGTGAGGTTAGGAATGTGAATGTACATCATTGAGGAACATATGTGCATGCTGAGATGTTAGGTTATGATGTTAGGCACGCGGATGTAAGTCTTGCTCGGACTGTGTTGAGATGTGGGCATGATGATGTGAGGTTTAGCGTTCGGTTATAGTATACCGTGGTAAGATTAATTGTAGGGGTGGGTGGGTATACCACAACAGTCTGCAGCCACAAACAATATTTTGGCACTTTAAAATAGTTCTATGTATCCATTAGTCTAGCCTAGTTTGTTCAGCCTCCTCCAGTTGTGGAACGGATTTCAAAGGCTTCGTTGAACCAGTTCGACCAGTACTATGAGGTATTTTTGAATTGTTTTTGTTTTGAACCCAATCCATCAGCTATTGCTCTGTGGAATTCTAAACCCATGATAATTATGAGTATATATTCTCTCGATAATTTTAAAAGCACTTAAGACCTATCTTTTCTTACAGTAGGATTTATATTTTTGTATTATGCTTAAGTTCTCAACATTTGTGATGCATGTGAAGCGCAAAGAGAACTATGTTGTTGTAATTATTATAAGCTATGAAAATTTATTAGTTATTATATTATTGTAAATTTTGTTTAACTTTCACCCAGGTGTTGCACGGGAATGTAAGGTTCTCTCCAGGCTTTGTTTCAGCATGGGCTACGGAAGGAAACTCGCTGTTATCCATTGTAATACCTGTGGTCATTGTCATCCCCATTTTGATCATCATTCCGATGTTTATTCTAGCGTGGTGGTTTAGAAAAAAACAACTGGAAGTGAAACGAGCTAAGGAAGAAGTGGGAATGATCCGAATGAACATCTTGAAAAGAGTTAGAGAAGGTATTATTTATCATTTGCTACAAACATTTCGATTAATACCACGGTACCTGTAAAGGTATCATATTTGGCTATATTATTACATTTCAGGAATTGTGTTTAGTCTTCTCTGATGGGTAGAGCGTATGCAATCTCAATTTACTTGCAATCGTATGAGGTAAAAACCCTCTGCACCTGGTCGACTCCACAATCAAATGAATGTCGATAACCGGGTAACATCGTTTTAAAGACCCATCCGCTATTAAAGGTGGCTATTTGCTGCCCTATAACGCTTTCTTATCACATACAATAATTCTATTCCGTATCAAATAAATTAATATAAGTATTCAAGTTTTCATATGGGCGTCCAGAAATAAATACAATCAAACGATATGAGAAATGCTTAATCTATGGACAAAAGATGTGTGATTCTTTTACCCCCCCCCCGTTTCCTTGAAAACAACAGGAACATCAATATATCTAACCCGCATATCTTAAAGTAATATTATTTTTTTCCCTTGCAACTCATTCGCCTTTAGTTAGGTCGACTTAAACCAAGCCAAAAATTATTATGATGGCTTTGTTCCTCACATTTGTCCATTAGTCTCTAATACCAACTTGGATTTATCTGAGGCTGATGACAGAGTCCAGAAGCAAGGAGTTCCATTTGTAGGGCATGTCCAATATGTGACAATGATGCTGTTTGCCGGGCTCGGTATTCATCCAGAAACATCAGAACCAGAGGTAAAATAATCTTGATATGAGGAAAATAATAGCAAAATGAAAAGACTTTCTTCTAAAAGATAAGTTTCCACTCACAAAGAAATGCTACCTTTAAACATATTAGATTAGTGATTTATAGGCAGCTATTCTATTTAAGCAACTTATAAGAGGCTTAAATATCAACGTAATTCTATTTGATGGTGGTTCATCTTCAAGGTTCGCTCGTACATAGAGTATAGATAACTAGATAGATAATACGGTGCTTGATGTTTAAAAGTGTGCAGTTCATTCAAATGCTTTGCATCGGTTCTTCTGCTTGATTCTATTTTCTGTAAATATTTCTACTCAATAATATTCCGGTCTATTTTGTTTCAGTACATGGAAGACTTTATGGAGCATTCGTTGATATCGTTCTATCGTATGCTAAAGGAGAAGGCTGGAATGATAGAATTCATCAGGCAACTCGAAAATAAGAAAACGGGACGGGGTCGAGAAAGGTACACGAATAATCTTACCTTTGGTGCTGAATATAAATACTCTACGATATAAACAAGTTAGAAGCATTGCATATTAGTAAATCCATTTATTTTCGACGAGATAATATAATGTAATGACAATTATTAAAGCTTTGGCTTCTTGTATAAAGCCTGTATCCACCATATAAACGTTCCATTATGACCATGGCTTTTGCTCGGATACTAACGTCAGTACACCCAGCATTCCTCTACTTTCCTCTTGTACATTATTTATTTACAAACTGCGAGTGGAGAATGGGACAGTTCAATTAATATCTTGTTGAAGGACAATAATGCCGTACCGGGGCTCCATGAACTTAGCATCTTCAGTCAAGTGCTCGAGCACTCACCAACCTCTCGACTACGACACCTGTATAACGTCGTATACAAAATCACGTGTTACTGATTATTTCCTAAGACATTTACTTAAATAAGTTTGACCCAAACAAAATTATTATTACTATTGTGTCATAAATTAGATGATTTTATATATAAGAATGATAAACTCCCTTTCCACCTCGACAGCTGTCTGTTGTTTAATTCAATATGGTCAGATACAACGAAGCAATATTTGGTTTCACCCATTTTTGTTGATAGGGAGCTCATTGCATCTCTATTGGCAATCACAATCGTCAGCGAGGAAAGTCAATCCATTTCACAGAGTAAGTCTACGTCTTGTAGTTGAATTCCAACATATTGTAAAATCAAATAACTTCGACAATCTGAAGAGAAACAAATCAAAGACTTTCGAAAAGCAACACAATTTCAACTGGCTTTCTACCGGCTATTGAAATGTGCCAATAACACATTACGTAATCCGAACATAATTTATATCGGATACAAACAATAGCGTCTTGAAAGTGCCATTTAGTTGGTTTCTGCAAACTCACGGCGATCATGTTAACTACAAACAGTCAATTATTATTTGTGTCACTTTTTTCACAAAATGCTCATCTGCGCTTTCCTAAAGGAATAAACACGTGGTTTTTATTATTTGTCATAATTTATCCGGATTTTTCCTAAACATTTTTAATGTTTTCTTTCCTACCTATTTGTGTTTTTTCAGTGTATTGACATCACTTGTTGAAGATGAAATCGTAACAGCATCGAAGTCCAGAAGACGGATGGATACCCTATTCACCAAGTAATCATTTTGTTTACACACATCTAATAATTTGTATGTACATGCTTTCAGAACAATTTAACATTCATTACATTCGTTAGTTCCTAACCACAATCATTAATATCTTTCTCTATTCATGCAATATAGTTGGAATTATGACGTAATATTATTGCACCTTTGCTCGGTGATGTGCCATTCCTATTCAATATGGATGGGAAAGTTGATATTCTGTACATTATTTACTTTGGCACTAATTAATAAGCTACCTTTTAACGTTATGTTTACGTTTAAAATTATCAATTTCTGGAATTCAAATTATTGTGCATATTTTTCTTTGAAAATGTTTCCTCTTTTTTCAGCACTGAATCAATCGCAGAGAAATTGATCAA
Organism: Mesocentrotus franciscanus; assembly: GCA_037976565.1. Taxonomy (NCBI): domain Eukaryota; kingdom Metazoa; phylum Echinodermata; class Echinoidea; order Camarodonta; family Strongylocentrotidae; genus Mesocentrotus; species Mesocentrotus franciscanus. The sequence continues at coordinate 18,266,368 of CP137678.1, forward strand.
CAACTGGTTTGCCCTGTTTATGTTCGAGTACTTGAAGGTGAGGTTTGTTCTCAAATAAAATATGTCATATCTTCTTGTAAGGTTTAAAAGTTTATAGAAGGACAGTACGTTAATAATTTTAAATAAAGATAAGGTAAATGCATTAGGTTTACATATTTTACATATTTCATAGTAAAGTCAATGTCCATCGGTTGTGTCTTGAGGCTTTTGGTGAAACTAATAAATACTGAAACATTTATGCTTTGCAATTCTAATTATTAAAATATGAAAACATCGTGATATGCCGCTGTATGTTATGAATGTGACCATCCAGGTGTATTTAAAGATTATCTGACAGGAATTTTATTCCCCGAATGCTTTCAGTGCTTTTATCCACACTCACGATTTACTCAAGTCAAATATGAATATTACATGGCCTACATACCCTTTCCTATTTAGCCATTTTTCTCCTCATTTTTGTTGGTACTACCTCAGGTGTATGCCGTCTATCCATTGTACATGCTGTACCAAGCAGTAAAGACCCAGGCCGAGAAAGGTCCCATAGATGTCGTTACTGGAGATGCATACTACACACTGGAGTTTAGCAAACTCCTTGATCAGGAAATTGACTTTCATTCTCTCGTAAGTTGGCTGCCTATAATGGGTGAAAATATAAGTGACTGATTGGGTATGAATATGTCTCGACCGGCTTCGAAGCCATAGGTAAATGCCCAAGGATTCCGATCGTAATTTAAGATCCATGCCTCGCGGTCTGGAGCTCTATTATTGTTCCCCTTTGTTGCCATACATTAAACCAATCACAAAGGTTAAAATTAGTCTCTTTCGAAATCGAATCCGGGTTCCTGGCTTAGAACATGGACCTATTACGGATGGACATTCGACGTGATTCTTTCTTTGATCCAATGAGTTCCACCGCCTTCTGATTATGTGCATCTTAATGAGAACATTCAGCTGTTCTAACAATAACGACTGCTCAAGCATTATCGGTCATTGACAAGGAGCAGTTTCCCTCTTTTGGGTTTTGTTTGGATGGTGTGCTCTGTAAGAGTGTGTCTTTAAAAAGCATCCCCAATGGGAGCAGCAAAGTGGAAAAGCAGACGATTTTGGTGATATGAAATGTATTATTACTGATTCGCACACTTTCGCACACCCATGACCTTATAAAACAATTAGAAGGCCATGATCTTTATAAGCCCTGTGCATTGTAACTTTGGAATATTATGAGGAAATTGGAAACGGGATTTTAAATCACAACCAATCCAAATAAACCTCTATCTGGAAATATAAACGTGTTTTTCAAAATAAAATACAGTACACGGAACAACAATTTCCGATTATAAAGCACAACTGCACATCGATTTTCCATGATTTAAGCGAGTTATTATCTTCTGCGCATGATGATTAACATGTGTAAAATCACTATCTTGATTCTGTCCCGGCTTTTTGGCGGTGGACCTCATGAGATCAAAGTGAAGAAACATGTACGGAATGTTATTGAAACGACATTGACGGAGACAATCACAATGAATTCGTTAAGAAAACGACGAATGTCCATCCGTAATAGGTCCATGCTTAGAATGCCTTAACCACTAGTCTGCAGAGACAGGATAGTGGTTTTGGCGAGACCAGATTCAGTTGACCGGCAGATTGACAAAATCTTCAGCCTTCATTACTTAAAGAGAATAAACAATATCAATAACAAGACCATCCCTCCGATCTCTGCTATCCACGTTCTATTTCCCTTTACGTTCTAGGGCCTTGATGTTGTTGATGAAGACGGACATGTTTATCTCCATGTGACTGTGTTGGATGTTGATACTGTGAAACAAGCCAAACAGAAGATTCTAGACTCACTCTGGAAGAAGAGTTACTGCTTGCTGCCGAGGGACATAGATGCAGTTGATTTAGGTGAGAGTGGTCAATGTAAGCCTTCATAATTGTTCTAAATCGGTTGTTTGGGAGATACGCTATTACAGTACAATATAATATAATAACGTACTTTTACTAAGAATGTAAGGAGTACATGAGTTTACATTTGATATAATCTTATTTGGATTGTTTTATCAATCAGCCGACAGAAAATATTGGTTACACTTTCGTTTCTCCAGATGCATGATTGGTTAAAAAGGTATTTCGTATATCAAAGATATACGTATAGAAAAGGGATATCATAAAAAATGTTACGATGCTTGAGGTCTTTCTGTTCAATAAAGAATGAAGCGAAACGAGAACGTAGAGCAATTATTCTTTGGATACTGTTCTAACAACTCTGGTGTACATAATAGTGTAAAATCAGCCAATTTTAACGCTGATGTTAATCACAAAGATGTAAATGTTCGTAAAAATAGACTGTGCCATAGGACTTTTGGAACGATAAAAGTAAATCTTGTGCTGGAACCATGGTAATTGAGATATTGAATGTTCCTCGTAACTTTTATTTTCCTTGCCATTTTACAGTATGGATTCAGTCTTCTCAAAGGTTAACTTTGCTACAAGATACAGACAAAACCTCTGAGCCACAGGAGGAAACCATTGTCAATACATTGAAGAGTTATGGGGTACGTACATCTATTAGCAAAGTGTTTATGCATAGATCGATATAATCGTAAATGCTACATGTAAACACTCAATCTTACTTTGAAGAACTGACAGGTGGATCTGTAATCAGGTAATGTAAACGACTTTGTATTAAAAAGATATGTTTATGCGATTCGCGCATAAACCATAAGACTAATCCGGAAAAATTTCCGCTTAATGAGAATATTTTCTGGTTAGACCAAATATTGAGTGTTCTCGTCTCTCTGACACGTTGTAACCCGCTAATACCGTCGTACACATTGATCGATATAAAGAATGCTTACCAATGCAAAGTGTACAACTCACCAAAAATATTTGGTTTTGTATGTCTATATTCACGGTAACAGCTTCAAATGTAACTTCTGTAAACAAAAACAAAATATGCCAGTTACAATACAATCTCAATTAACATAAAAGCTACTTGTGACTAGACGACTCAACGTTCCCGTGCGCGCTCGCATAAAATATGGCTCACACGGAACTCGAATCTTACAGTGGTTCCGTTGCGCAGTTTTATATCATTCGTCATACTCCTTATCCGTTGGTCTATAGAAAGCCAGATGAAATTCGAAGAGGTTGATTTCATACATTCTAGCTGTACACAAATTATGTTGTTGGTGGCTGGTACTCTTTACATCAAATCCTATCTATATTTCATACTTACAGATTCGAAACGGATCTTGCGTTTCACTGATACCAAAGAACCATGGTGAATACCAAGCCCTTGATCTGAAAGAAGTATCTTCAGACATATGTAAGACAAGACATAATCAATTACTACATGTATTAGGCCCGCCCCCCACTCAGTGTTATTTAGTGTACGCATATGCGTGTTCCTCCTTTGAAAACACCCCTAAGTCCGGTGTGTAAAGTCAATTTTGTGTATGTACGAGCCGGTCTTTGGTGCGTGAAAAGTACCCCTTTACCGGACATTTTGGTAACACGCATGCGGTCATTCCGACCCCGAGTGGGGGCCAGGGTATTAGGTAACATGCACACGAGGCGTTATATCAATTGCACCATTCAATGACATTTAGGTAAATACTCTAAATATAGAGAACACGTCCAGGTGCAATCTCTAGCCACAGACGCATCCCTCTTCAAGCAGGGTTCCGTGACCTAGCGCAAGATTTCTGATCTGTCCGACAGAAGAATCCAACTTTTGACAGAATAATCACACAAACAAATGAGCACATACCGAACTTTCTGTGTGCAACCTTCGGCGCAGCCGCCATTATAATTTAGCTAGGGCCTAATATAGGTCACTCCTTACTGTGGTCTGAATTTTGTTGAATTAAACAATCAATCGGTTGGCGCAATTTGGGTAATGGCAATTTCCCGGGAAATGTCTGTATTTCCCGCCCGGGTGGGAAATACTGGGTAATACCGGTAAATACCTGGAAATACCGGTATTTGCCGCCTGGTATTTCCCGTCCTGATATTTACGGCGAACCCTGGGTAAAACGCTTCGTGTGCACTGGCCTTCATGTACGCTATTGCGCGCTAAAATATGACTTGTTTTTATAACAGGCGGAATTGGTGCCTCATTATTAATTATGACATAGTATTGCTTTCATGAATCATCTTTTTCAAAAATATCATGTACATGATAATTATGAACATATAGTATATAATGTCCATCTTGCAGTGAAACAGTATAGATATAATGACTGCTATGAGAGGGATAGTTGTTTTTATAGGCTCAAGGATATTTTACATCCTGTTATCACCCCGAGGCGTGCCGAGGGGTGATGGCAGGATGTAACGTCCTCGAGAGCTTATAAAAACAAATATGCCTCGAATATCAAAGCAGTCATATCTTTTATAAACAGAATTGACACAAAAATCTACCAAAAATTCTTACTTTATCCTTTTCTTGAGTAAAAATTGGTTAAAATATCACAGAAAATCTGAGACACTGTCTGTTAATCTCCGCTGGAAAGATGACTGAATCTTACAATCATTTGGGAATCGCAGACAAACAGCGCTGTATGGTATCCGCACTCACACAAAGAAAATTTTAACACGTAAACCAATTGGGATCGCAGCATGAGGGCATTTTAAAAAAGACTATTGACCGGTAGTCGGGTATCAGGGCACTTTGTAAAAGACTAGGTAAGTGGGCATGGCTAAAATCACGACTCCAAATTCGATCAATCAGATGGCTAGATTTCTAAAGTGAGGTATAAAATATTTTCTATGATGCTTTCATAGTCACGGTCAGGGGAAATATTTTCTAATTTTCTCCCATTGATCATTTCCTCTGAAATATATGGACAATTTTCTAAAATCACAAGGATTTTCCTGTAGTAACATAAAGAACATGTTGAAGGGGGACCCAATAAACTCATGTGAAATATGTTAAATCACACGCGAAAAGGCGTAGATAAAAAGGAAAGAAAGACAGATGGAAAGAGAGAGAGAGAGAGGGGGAATGAGATCAACATAGTGAAAATAGTAAATGTTCCAAGGTGAAAGAGAGAATAAGTCGTAAGTAGGCAGGCGATAATTTTTTAACCAAATTGTATTTCTTCAGACGAATCTATGCATTATGTGACCGTGGAGATGATTCCTACATCACAGCCCTCACAACCACCTTTAAATGCTGTTCATCTGAAGGTTAGTAACATTGGGGCATCCATAGTGTGCTTAAGATATGTGGATATATTGTACTATTCAATTCATTACTATATTCATTTCAAAGATCCGTATTGGGAATTTGACCATGATCATGGATTGCTTGTTCTGTTCTGTGGGCTCCTGCTTTCGAAATACTAACGTTTAAAAGCAAGTTGCTTAAATTTTCCTGGTGTAAAAAAAGCGTCTTTAATCACTTAACACATAGGTCGAACGAGGAATTGTTTTGAAGCGCTGTGTAAAGTCACATATTGGTCGTCTAAATTCTGAATGACTTTAGCAATTATTATATGGAGGAAAAGCAAAGAAGAGACAAAGGGAGAGGTTAGAAAGGAGGGAGGGGGAGAGAGAGGAAAGAGAAAGAGAGAGAGAGAGGGAGAGAGAGAGAGAGAAAGAGAAAGAGAGAGGGCAGAGCAGAGAGAGAAAGAAAGAAGATGGACAAAGAGAGAGGAAGGGAGAAACAGAAAGAGAGGAAGAGGAAGAGAGAGAGAGGGGGAAAATGGAGAAAGATAATTGAGAGATAAGGAGATGTAATATATATTTCACCGTATATTTCTTTTTTCTGTAGGATGGCGTAGAAGAGCTTACAAGGAAAAGAAGTAACCTGCCTGATCACATTAAGAAAAAGAAAGCTGACCTCCAGCGAAATCTAGCAATCCCCCATATGCTAACTATGAAAGTAAGTCTTTATAAGATTTATCAGCGAATTTTGTATCTATACAGATCTGTTTAAACAACTTTTTATGTCGGCTTAACAATTTTACATTCTGTTCAATTAATTTTCTATTTTAGAAATTCATAATGATAATTGATACTTTTTTATAGTTTTCATGTTTTCCTTCGTTAATTGAAAAATGTCAGCCCTTCAGCTGCATATTCAGGGTTATCTCTGCAATAAACCGATTAAATAGATCCAGTATCCTTCAATCCATTCATCTTTCCTTCAATCAATCAATCAGTTTCGCATTCTAGTCATTGTAAACTTTGTCTCATTCAAGCCCCTAGGAATGAAGTACATGTTCGGTTTATCTTATCAGCATTGAAAATGAACTTAAATTTCTCTAAATAAATGTTATATCCATCTTTATTTTTTCTTATAACTTGAGAAATGTTTGTTATTATACTCTATGCCAAACCTATCATGACCAGTACTACAATTACCATAACAATGTGAGAATGTTAAATAGTTATGTAAAGATGTAATACCAATGTTATTCCATGATATCATACATGGTTTAAGGAAAGGTTTTTCGATTCATGTCGTCTCTATTTCATTGCTATAGGCATCTATCAGTCCATATGTGGATGGTATCTTTGAAGTGATGTTCAAGAAGCCAGCTAAGATTCCTCTACCTGTCAAGCATCTCTTTGACAAATTTGATGAACTGGCTATGAAGTATGCAGGTGTAGGATTGCCCGAGGATTGCGCGGCAATTTGGAAGAAAAATTGGTGAGCAGGGCTCATGTATATAAATGTTTGAAAAACATTACGAATATGATAATTGCACCTGATTTGTATAGCAAAAATATTCCAGTGTTGGATTTAATAGTTCACCTGTGTGTAGTCATCATCAAACTATATGTAAATAGTAAAGTTTTTCCATCAAAACTATTAAGTCATTAGTATATAACTGTATGCCTATGATGATAAACAGATTCATAATTATCAGTGCACCCAGAAAAGCTACTTCACCTCTCAGTAATATCTCTATGACAACCCATCAATAACAAGAACCGTTGTGAAACGAAAAATCTGTCTATTTAAGTTCGTTCTCTGCTCTCGTTCTCTGTTGGAGGAGAGCTGCAAAAGTGAAAACAATATTAAGGAAATTTCCCCAATCTGACATATTTTTCTTGTTACGCCTTTTAGAGCAGTGGAATTTCCGTACTCACACCCCTACTAACGATGAGTTGTGAGAAAAGAAATACAATTGGTGTTATCTCACGATGTGTGAATAACTTTCATCCACAGCTTGTCTAACTTCTGGAGTTCAGCGCTCACCAACCTACCATCATTGTTTGAGATGCCGAGATCAGAAACAGCAGATAGATGTGTCATCGCCCTCGCTGATGCTCTTAATGACGCAGCAAGCACCAACACCTTGAGACAGGTAATTCGACATCAGTGATGATAATAATACCCAGTTCTTGTATAGTACATTTCACATATTTAGCAAGTCTCTGTGCGCTTTGGATTATTACACCGGCCATTGTCAGCTGAGGCCTAGCAGCCCTATTGAAGGTGCTAAAGCGGTCGGGGAAATAAGTCCTTTCGTTTTCCCATTACCTTACCTAGGACGAATTTGGCAAATATAGATTAATGTCCTGTTAAAGGACATTAATGCTATTGCATGGATTGGATCCTCGTACCTTGTGATCTGCAGTCTGGTGACTTGTTAACTAGACCACACACCTCTATATCAAAAATGACCTAGCCATTGTAGCAGATGGATGTAAACAAAACTTTAATTCAAATTTTAGGTTAAATTGTCGGAAATCATGTGCTTTGTTCCTTTAGTTACGATTTATATTTTGCTGCTTACCAGTTTCTTACGCCGATGAGCAAATGACGAATCCAATCCTTTACCCATTTTTGTATGCAGTAAGTTTACATGTATGTAGTGCTTCACAATATGATTCACAGTATGTTCCACACACATACATTTGCACCATTCAGACTATAATAATAGATTACTTGAAAAGACTAGAACAACCTATACGTAGTCCTTCATGTCATAATCCATACTGCCTTGCAAAGTAGATGGAATGGAGTTTCTTGAACTGGTCCCCAGATCAAAAAGACTCCAGGATAGTTGGTGTAGCTGGTTCCTGAACCCTGCTGAAGCCTTTGTTTTAATAATGCCATTTCTGATTCTGTAGTTATGTTAATGTGGAGACTTGAAATGTCACACCAATTTCCCATCGCCAAAGATAGGTTCTGAGTCAGACTGAATGAGGGAAATTTAGATCTCTAAAATGCAACACCTAAGTACTTATATTGCATTCATTTCTTTCATCATAAATGTATGATCTTTTACATTAGGCTGAATCGGATCATCTGCCCTACTACAATGAACATCCACTCCAGAGAAAGATGATGACTGATTACTGCACCCAGGTTACAAGTCAACCCAAGGTCCGACCAGGAAAGCTGAACAAGGCCTGTTCCTCTATTTCTAAGGTATATTAGAATAAAAAGGATAGTGTTTACTGGGAAAGTATCGTTGTTTAGTGGTTCATTTACTTGAAGCTCAATCCGATTAATCAGATTTTGAATCCCAGCCCAGCACTAACTTACTATCACAAGACATTAAGCCACGTTCATCACTCTTCACCAAGGTGTAAATGGGTCCCCCATATGCAAGTGCGATATATATTTTTGGCCGCCGGCTATCACCACGATGACGGATAAATAATTATTGGTAGTGTTTTCTTGTATAGCACTTGTGTTTCTCTTGCTATCACACTCCTGGACTGTTCTTACCAATTTTGTTAGAGCTTAATGGGCAACTTATGGAGCGCTATGGTATATCACGTAACCATTTACACCTGGGTGGGGAGTGGTAAATGTAAATTAATGTATTGCGAAGGGTCCTTAGTCCAGGGCTGGGATACGAATCGTCATTCCGGTTTTTGGTCACGTGACTCTCCTCGATATCGTGCTAACGCATGCAGGGCAGCTACAAGTGGCGCATGGCCACAACTCATCAAAAAACAAGAATTATCAAACAATGATGTTTTCTTCAGGGTTTTTCAGGGAAAATGGCAAATGGGCCTTTAAAAAATATTTGCAAGGTCAATGTTTTCTCAATCTTATTTTACATGATAACAGCTCACGAGACAAAAAATATCGATATTAAGTTAAACCTCATAGAGGTGACCAGTGACCCAACATTAGCTCCTGTGACAAATGCCCCGGGCTTTATTTCGTCAAAGGTATAGGGCTAGGGTTCAGATTGCAATTGGGGTTTAGGTTAGGTTTTGGGTGGTGGTAAGGGTAAGGTATAGTGTTGGATCCAGGGTTGAAGTTTAGAATTCGGTTAGTGTAGGTTATTGGCGCGGAGGTATTGTACAACATTAGTGGGAACTATAGTAACTTTCATTTCCAGAGGGTTCAAATGACCGACGGGCCATAAGACAGACTGGTTTTATATTTCCTTGTTAGTCGTATGGGCTGTCGATCTCACAGACCTTTTAGATTTTTCGGTCGCATGTGCTCTTGGTACGCTCAATAAACCGTACGCTTAGTCATAACAATGGACTTACTTTAAATGTTGATTTACGAATTGCCATTTATTGTCTGTTCTGCACTACGTAATTCTATCGCAAAATCAATAAGTGAATATAAATAAAGTCATAAACTGGAAGTCAGAAATTGGTTTGATATTGACACGATCTCTGTATACTAATTTAGTGACGGAATAATAGTGACGTATACGAGATAAACAGGTGAGGCGGGATTTGAACGTGGAATATTAAGTATGCTATTCTTACCGATATTGACATTTATACGACATTTCATTTTTTTTCTTCATTTGATGCAGGAGTTCAAAGGTCAATTCAGTCATCTGTCGAATTTGTTGCACCTTTACAATCTCACCAAGAATGACATGGAGGGCCTTTTGAAATAGATCTACATCTTATCGTCATAACGCATTCAATGACATAGGGGTAATAAGTACCCTCTTACTTCCCGCTGTAAATACCTAACTCCCATAACTTTAGCCTTCCATGGTCTATTTCGATGGATTAGATCAACATAGCATTTTTAAAATCAGTCATACAAATTAATGTATTACCACACTCGGTTACGCAATACGTTTACAATTCAATATGATTACTTTATACAGATGGAGAGAGAACAGTTTTGTACATACCAGATATATTTTAAATTTTCATTTGTACCTCATAATCACTGTACAATTATTCCCTTTTTGGGGGGTTTAGATGGAAATATTAGTCCGTTAGTTTCACATATAAATATTAAGGCAATGAAGCGCATAATCCTCAAAGCCTGATACACCTTATGTTTAAACTAAATTAAAACTCTATCATGTACCTGGCCATACATCCCTTGTGTTGGAACTACACATTTCCATCTTTACGACCATTACAATGTTTAAGCTGTGAAAAAAGGAAACAGTAAAAGAAGCTATTATGTCATTTGTATATCATTACATTAATAAAAATTGCACACGTTTTATGAGTATTTTTTTTTACACAATAGGTACAATATATGTCATGCACTCTATTTTCTTGTCTAAGAATGATATTATATTTATTGCCTTGTATTTAACCTAGTATCAACTGAATATGAGGGGTATAAAGAATCTTGTGATATAATTTATTTCTTATATTAAACTTTCGGGTGTATTTGGGATGTATCATTGCGCCTCTTAAGAAAACGTTAGAAACGTTGTAGAATCTTTTTGTATGACTAAGATGCGAAGGTATTGAAAACATTTCTACTACAGATATATCCAGGGTATAATAAACCTCTTGATATGATTTCATTTATATAATGTAACTCTCAGTTACGATGTATTTGTTTTTAAAAATATGACCTTACCTCTCAAAAACGTTGGAGAGGTTGTAAGGTATTTTATATGTATAATATACGATCGTATCAAGGGTAGGTATAAATTATTTTTAATTATATGTACTTGTATATCATATATTTTACTTGTTATTGAACATATATAATCAATAACCCACTTTTAAACCGAGGTTATTTTTTATCGTAATGAAATATTAATACATATGTATGTATGCATGTCACATGATTGAGATGTGCGTGCTCTAACAGTAATGTACTGGTTGATCGCAAAGGCTGTTAAAAATACAAACCTCGGGTAATTTCAATAGCCTTGTGCACTATCCATTGAAATCCGGGAACAATAACAAGTTGTTAGGTAACCCTGTTATGAATTTCATATGATACTTATTACTCTATTGGCATTTGCCCTTGAGTTGATTTCTCGAAAGGCTTTGCGATCGAATTAATTTAAATGGTAGTTTTGCTGGGAAGTCACCTATATTTTAGTGTCATGAAACAGGTTTCCAGTGTTATAAAACAGCTGTCTACTGTTATTTGAAGTTTAATAGTTTTGCTTCATAAAATGGTATACGATGTGAATTAATATCATCGTGGATCAATAAACAACGAACATTGTACTTAACAAATACGCCGACATACATTTCATATTTAATTCCATCAAACAGAATCACGTTCCTTCATAATCCCACGGTAAAGTGACTTTATAATAGAAGACGAGAAAAGGAAATAAGTCTCTGGACCAGCAAAGCAATATTAAGTCATGGCATGTGTGAAGGAAAAAATAAACATCTGTACAAGCTTTACGCGACAGAAATCTTAATAACTGTAATATAGTGAAAGGCCTGAGTCCATCACAACAATGTTTGAATCGTAAACGAATTGATGTTTATGTAAGTTTATGAGGAATAAGTTGTTAAATCGTCATTTATTTAATGATGTATATTCATGTATCAATCATTGTGTGAAAAAAAAAAAAATTCTTCTACACTTATCTCGGAATAATAAATGTTTTTTGTGTGTGGTGGTAAAAGCTAAGAACGGTTTTGATCATGTTGATAGACCTTGGTCATCTTTGTTCTTAATTCATTCCAAAACACAGTAGCTAGTTAACTTTTGCATAAAACTAATAAAAGATTGCACGTATGAGTGAGGTGGGGAGGGAGAGAGAGAGAGAGAGACATAAGGGAGAGATAGAGAGAGAAAGAGACAGACAGAAATACATGAGAGAGAGAAGGGGGGCATATGGAAACGTTGTTTCAACCGCTCCATCTGACTTACGTGCATGGAACAAATAAGCATTTGTGCATGAAAAAGTGAAGTTTTCTAAAAAGTGCGTTTCTTTCCAGCATTGGGGTGCCCGGGAGTCACTTGGTTAACCTTTCAAAAAGTAGGATTTCAAAAAATTATATGCACTTTCTCTGTACTTTTGTCGGAAAAACATAGTTATCCAGCACAATGTCATCTCTTTTTGCGTTGGAGAAGAGCAAAGAAGCGAGTTTTGGCCGCTCTCGCAAGCCCTCACTCGTTCCATTGTGGTCAGGTGGCTTTAGGGTGAGCGGCTAATGAATATATACTTGTCGTTGGCTTCCTTCTGGTTAAACTCGTTTTGATTGGTTGTATATTGTTGTCGGAATTTACCCATTCACATAATGAAACTACCTGCCCGATGGAGCCAGTGGCCCGCGACCCATGCACTCAACACTGTGTGGGAGTTAGTTTGTGGTCAACTGTTTTCATGAGACAAATCCAAGCAAACTTTTCCCTATGGGACAGAAAGAGGGGGAAAGAGGGAGAGAGACAGAGTAAAAGAGGGGGAGATATATATAAATAGAGAGAGAGAGGGGGAGGGGAGAGTGAGAGAGATAGAGAGAGAGGGAGAGAGGGGGCAGAGAGAGGGGAGGGAGGGATATATATATATATATATATATATATATACATATAACCCTATCAGGTACATTACGTGGACAACATAAAAATCCTAACCCTAACCCTAACCCTAACCCTAGCCCTAAACCCTAACCCTAACCCTAAAACTTGTCTGTATACTTATTGTCCTCCTAATGACAATGTCTACTCAATGACTCACTTTTCACTCCAAATATCCGTCTAATGACGCCTTTAGTAATATTATATATATAAATGTATATAAATATATATATGGAGAGAGAGAGAGAGAGAAAGAGAAGTGATATACATGTATAAGTGCATGTTTACTAGTGCATCTATATCCCTTTCGATATAGAAGAGATATATATATATATATATGCTTAGGATTGGAGGAACTGGTGAGAAGAAAAAATAGAATATAACAGTAAACATTGGTAGTATTATTCTTACTTGTTTCAAAATCAATAATCTAAATTATTTCATTGCATTTGAAACACCAACAGAAACAGAAACCTTTAGAGAATTTAATATAGCTTCCTTTTCTGATCTCGAGGGGCGGGGGGGGGGACGTCACATGATTTCTTTTTCTCTCTAACACAACCTAGATGAAGAGTAATAAATGTAAGTATAGATCTATATTATTTACGCATGGTATACACCATCCTTAAAACTGGTGGCTGTATGAACATAGAGTCATATGTCTGATCACAGGGAGAGGAGACAATACAACCCACTTTATGGTTAAAAGGGTCACATGAATCGATGTTGTTTCTTTTTAAACGACGTCAGATCATGTCAATAGTTATTCACTCATCTGTGACATAGGTTTCTATACCTATTCACAGGTGTATTTGATTGCCCCCCTTGTACTTTACTTTTCTCAAAGCCATGCAGAATATATTTAGAGGAAAATCCAACCTTAATAGAAACATACTCCGAAAGAAACCATACCAAACAGAGAAGCATATTTATATTTTCTATGCAGACAGTATTCCTTTTACATTTAAAAAAAAAATAAAAAAAAATCGTCATTCAAATTTTGTGGATAGTTGTGAATGATGGTATGAAAATATCATTCACTCTTAAAGGAAAATCCAACCTTAATAGACAAGTAATTTAAAAGTAAGGAGAATAATCAGAGAAGCAGACTGGCGAAAGTTTGAATGAAATCGGACAAATGATAAGAAACTTATGAATTTCGAAAGTTGTAATCACTGTACATGTGCATACGGGCACTTCAAATTGGCTGAATCGGTAATGTCATTGTGACGTAGTGACATGCAACTTTCCTATCTGCTCAAACTCACAGAATGGCTAAAGTTAATGACCAAAATGTTTAACTCAGGAAGATCTTTCGTTTTTAAGAAAGCTCTAAAGAAGCCCAAAGGATCAGCGACAGTCAAAAGGACTGCTTTAAACTATTTTCGGAGGTAATAGGAGCACAGTAAATCTATATTTCCATATACACATAATATAATACTTTTTTGTTGAAGGTCAAATACGTCTCAGTTTCCCAACATGTTAAGGGCCTCTATGGTAATTAGGTATTTATCAACTTTCACATTTAATTTATCGAAAGCCATGCATATCATTTGGTGCATGTAAACATAATTTATCACACAATCAAACACACATAAAAGTAGGGATGCTTATTAAAATACTGGATATTACCCATTTCTTTAATGAAAATAATGATAGAAACACTAATTGTAAAGAAATGGTACATTCCGAAAGCAGAAATAATGCCAATTAAATCGGAGCATGCTCAGTTGCAGGCCCCCATATTGTAACACACCGTTACTAGATTGTTGAGAACTAATGATTCAGCTTGCCTTCTGTTGAAACCAATACTAAAGGCGAGTATTAAAGGAACATTGCTATACTTCGATTATAAAATGAGGATTATAAAATCACACAATCAAAGGAACATAAAAGTAGGGATGCTTATTTAAATACTGAATATTACTCATTTCTGTATTAAAAATAATGATAGAAACACTAATTGTAAAGAAATGGTACATTCTGAAAGCGGAAATAATGCCAATTTAATCGAAGCATGCTCAGTTGTAGGTCCCCATATAGTAACACACCGTTACTAGATTGTTGAGAATTACTGATTCAGCTTGCCTTCTGTTGAAACCAGTACTAAAGGTGAGTATTAAATGAACGTTGATATACGTCGATTATAAAATGACTTTGACTATTTTGGGCAAATAACAAAGATGCCATTTTATCAAAACCATTTATGATTTGATTTAAAGATAAAGTTGAGTTCTGGTCATGCGATTGCATTGTGAAAGAAACGTTGTGGAATCGATCAGAAAAGGTTGATCATCTAGCATATAAGTATTGGTGTGTACTGCAAGGTTCTGAAATCATCAAAATGATAAGAAATTTGGCCCAGTCTTGGTAAAGTTACAAGATGTATATGGGACCACCGAACACGTGGCATAAAAATCCGTCCCGATTTGTATGATGTTACATGCCATATTTAGAATATTAAGGCATTTGAAGAGCCGTGCTGTTCAGGGAACATTTTTTCTCTGATGTTCTTCCACACTTGCAGAATACAATGATAACGCTCACAAATCATTTTTCATAATTCTGCGTAATGGTAGTAATGTTATCGGGCTAATACCGTATCACCAATCCCTCTCTTTAAGTAAATGCATGGCCCGAGTTGAATAAAATTGAACTAAAGTTACAAGAGTAAAAGTTACAAGTTAAAAGTTAAAGTTACAAGTGTATCATCACCATGACGAGGTTAGGGTTTCTGAAAGATAAGGGGTTGAAGGTTGGCCAAAGAGCAGTCATGTAAAATGACAGCTGACTTAATATTTTGGGGGAATATAATCTACATGATGTCCTTTTTATCAAGGTTTCCGCCATGTGCTAATGTTTATTCATCGGTACTTAAGAAAGAAAACAGCACCTCATGGATAATACATTACGCATAATTTTATAATTCATTATGGTTAAAAGTACAAAACTTCCTGTTGTGTGCACAGTACCAATCGTGTTCATGCTCTTGACTATCAATCCACGAACTGACGTCCTTTGGATAGACATTAATCCACTTTTGTCCCCCTACACCCAGGTGTATCTGGGTACCTGACAACTGGTGAGGTAATAATAATAGCAGGGTCCACATGAAGAACAGCACTGGTGAAGAAGAGTGAAATTGATTTAGGTTACCGTTCAGACCATTCATTGATAAGCTTGGAAATTATGTTTGATAAATTTAAAAAGAAATATTGCTATCGGAAGTTTAATAATTTATTTTTAAAGGAACCAGAATTTATTACTCTCATAAAAGAAAAGATAAAAGTGGTTACCTTGCAATATTTGAATAATGAGAGTTTGGACGGTAATCAATTTGATAAGGTCAGTAAGCAAAATTTAAAATTTTGTGTTGATGATCAATTATTTTTTGATACTTTGTTAATGGAGTTGAGAGCAGCCATTATTATGTATGCAATACAAAGAAAGAAGACTAGAGAAAGTGATAAACATAAGCTTATAGAGGAGATAGTCAATTTAGAGATACTTATCGGACAGAATGTAGAGATACAGGAAAATATAGAAAAAATCAAACAGTTGAGAGAAGAAATGAAAAATGTGCGGAAACAGACATTGAAAAATGATGCAAAGATGTTACGGCTTAAAGAAATGCAATATGGTGAAAAACCTTCAAAGTATTTTTTGAATTTGGAGAAACAGGGGATTGTTGAAAAGACTATTGTTACATTGATTGATGATAATGGGGTTGTATTGCAAGAGCAGGAAAAGATTTTAAATGAAATAAGGACATATTATGAAAACTTGTATAATTTCATGAAAACTATAATATAGATGTTTTATTTTCTAAACTAAATAAAGATCAGGTTAAGAATCTTACAGAAGAAGAGTCTTTAGGTTTAGAAGGAGAAATATCCCATAGTGAAGTTGCAAGTGCATTGAGAAATATGAAAAATAATAAATCCCCTGGTCAAGATGGTTTTACTGTGGAATAAAAAAAAAAATTCTTTCAAGATTTGGGTATTTTCATGGTTCGTAGTATGAATTGTGCTTATAATTGTGGAAGATTATCCTTCTCACAAAATTTAGGGGTCATTACTTTGCTACCAAAAGGGGATAAAATGAGACATTTTATAAAGAATTGGAGACCTATTTCCTTGTTGAACGTAGTTTATAAAATTTTATCGAGCTGTATTGCTAATAGATTAAAAGAGGTATTACCTTGTATAATACACCCAAATCAAACAGGGTTCCTTGCTGGACGTTTTATTGGTGAAAATGTAACAATTATTTATGATATAATTGCTTATGTAGATAAGGAAAAATTACACGGTATGATTTTATTGATTGATTTCGAAAAGGCATTTGATAGCGTTTCTCATGTGTTTTTGTTTAAGGTACTTTCCTTCTTTAATTTTGGTAATTCTTTAAAGAAATGGATAAATGTGTTATATAGCAATGCATACTGAAGTGTTATGGTAAATAAGCAATTAACTTCTAGATTCCCTATAGAAAGAGACTGTCGCCAAGGGGATCCTCTATGTCCATATTTGTTTTTGATATGTGTTGAAATTTAAGGTATGTTATTTCGTTATTCACATGAAGTGAAAGGAATTTGTGTTAACTCGAAATAATTTAAAACTATTCAATATGCAGATGATACAGTTTTATTTCTTGACGGCTCCAATGCTAGTTTTCAGAATGCTATAAATATTTTTAATTCTTTTGGTAACTGCTCTGGACTTAGGTTAAATATACAAAAAAACAAAAGCAATTTGGATTGGAGCTTCAAAAGATAATAATGAATTAAAACTAGAAGGATCAAATGTAGAGTTTGTTTATAATGGTTATTTTAGATATCTTGGAACAGACTTTCATGTTGATATTACCAAGATGCCAGATTATAATTATGATAGAATATTTGATAAAGTAAAACGACAAATGATTTCTTGGATCAAGCGAAATATAACTGTTTTGGGGAGAATAACAATTTAATCATTTGTTTATGTCAATTCCAAATCCATCTGTTGAATTAATGAAAAATATAAAAATACAATTTTTAAATTTTATATGGAAAAAAAGGCCTGATAACATAAGCAGAAAACAAGTTGTTGGTTCATATGAAAAAGGTTGCTTAAAAATGGTTAACATAGACTCTTTTAATAAAACACTAAAGCTAACATGGGTTAGAAGAATTATTTGGAATATGTGTACAAATGTTGGTCATTTAATGCAGTCATTAAAAAAAAAAAAACATTTATGATCAGTTTTGGTGATAATTATTTTGTTAAACTATTTCATGTAACTGGCAATCCATTTTGGAAAGAAGTTTTTGAAGGCATTTCATTGTTAGTTAAAGCATGTAAGAATGATTGGTTATCGGAATCGCTATGGATGAATAGCTCAATTCAAATTGGCAATGAGTCTATTTTTTTTAAATCCTGGCATGAAAAGGGTATTCGATTTATTAACGATTTGATGGATAGTAATGGAAACTCATTGCCTCACAGGAAATGTGAGGAGAAGTTTAATTTGAAGCTTAATTTTTTGTCTTATTCATTTTGTCAAGTAATAAAGTGCAGATATAATGAATTTTATAAAACATGTCAAACAAATTTGGAACAACCTTTATTTAATTCCTTCCCATATTAAAGCACTTATTCATGAAAAAGGATGTAGATACATTTATAAAGTTCTTTTTGGAGAAACAAATTGTTTGTCTCTAATAAGTTCAAAGTGGGAACGATATTTGAATTATAATTTACCAGCTGTATTGATACAAAAATATAACGTTATGATATTTCGTTTCACACCAGTTATTAGTCTGAAATACTTTCAGTATAAGATTTTAAATATAATTTTGTTTTTAATTAAACAACTTTTTAGGATGAAAATTGTAAACAATGAAAAATGTTCATTTTGTAGAAAAGAAACAGAAGATATAGTACATTTCTTTTGTGAATGTGAGATAAGTAGAAAGATTTGGAATTAAACCTCAAACTGGATTTATGAAAGAACTCAAATTAGAATTTTGTTCACTTTACAAAATATATTTTTTGGCTTTGAAGATAAGAGAACGATGCCCTAGATTGCATTGTTATATTAATTAAACAACAGATGTGTAGTGACTTGACCTTAGAAGAACTTTACATTTGTAAATATTATTGTCTTGTCTTTATTGTGTGGCTTGAATTCTGGCCTTTTATTAAATTGTCAGTCATTTCTTTAGTGACACCTGTTACATTATTAGAGTGCCACACATACTTTCTCTGGCAAGCACATTCTAAACCTTATTGTATTGGGATGTGCAGTTATTCTGGCAAGCACATTCCACACCCTGTGTGTTGGGATGTGCAACCACCCAAGGTACTGGTATAGCATGCATATTACACTTGCTTGCCACACCTACATTTATCACTTCTCCTGAGCTGTTCATATAGAGCACACGTGTTCTAGAGAGAGTCAAAAGTCTACACCAAAGCTAATTGCAATGACGACCTTCGTCATTGCCTTGTTTTCGTTCACATTCTGCCCCATTAATATTCTTCTTTTCCTCCTTAGTATCGTCCGGAAATCCCATTCGTTTTGCACGTAGTGCTTGTTATTCCTAGTTAGGTGCTTTCCTCATATCCTTTTCCTTTCAAATTTCGTATGCATCATCTCTAGCATCTCATCCAGGTCATTACATTCTTCGATTTTCGAAATCACTCATGCATAACCGTCCAGGCGCCATTTTGTCCGTTTCTGGTCCATTTTAAGACCTTTCTTTCTTCCTTCCTATCTCCACTTTCCTATATCCTACAAACTTCTAACAAATTCCTTTAGATAGTCTAAGAGATGTTCTTTCATCTGCGATTATAACCTGCCCTTCAAAATGCCATCTTCGTACTCGAAATTTAAATCTGAAACTGACTCCGTCAAAAATATCTAAAATTCTTGAAAAATGGACCCCTAAAAATCTAAAACTGCCATAACTTTCTCATATAAATTCTGTTTTGTTTTTAAATCTCACAGTATCTTTATCTCATGATTGCACATAGCCATGCTAAATTTCACGCTCAAATTGCTATGCGAAAAATAAATAGCGCCCTCTAAAGTTCTGGGAATTGGCTTTCTCTCTGGCCCTATTGGCCCTATCTCTATTGTGTCTTGGCAAACCCGTACCCTTTTTTGGATTTAGATACTTGAAGGTATGCCCTTTCCAGCCATACACAAAATTATATACCCTAACGCTGACCAAATTTGAGAAAATTGCCCTCCAAATTCCCCATTTTCAAGAAAATTCCGAAATAACTTCAACTTGCTCTAAATTAGCGATCTTTATACCTACATCAATGAAACTTAGCAGACATATGTATCCATATACGTGACAACTGTCTGCCAAGTTTGGTAAAATTCAATGACGTCAGCGCAAAGTTATCGCCAAAAATGATGAATTTACTATGCATTATGTAATAGCGCGTTTAATGCGTGCAATACATTGCGCGCAAGTGGCAACGGTGTCAAACTGACCGCAATGAAGTGCCCTTTTGAATGATACCAAGTATGGTATATGTTCACACAGAAAATTGTGAGTAATTCGCAATTGAGCAAGGGTCACTTTACGAATTCCGCCGAGTTTCCGCCCGATTATATCATGTATCGGCTATATATGACGTCATTTTTTCAGACTGCTTTTCGCCCCCTAAACGTTCTCTTTTTTTCCTTGAAATTTTGCAAGCGTGTTCTGGGTTGCCAAACGAAGGGCTTCTTATAGCCGGATTTTTTAAATTGGTCAAGGGGGCCATTTAAGACGCCATTTTGTCCTATAAATCTATTTTACATCACGTGTTTCGATAGGATTATCATAGAAAAAAGAGAGTGGCTTACAATAATAACCATGAAATTCTCTTTCCAATGATACCAAATACGGTCTATGAAGAGACATAAAGAGAGAGAGAAAAAAACAATTTAAGTCCGGTCATACTACAGATCCTGTACGTTTTCCGCCCATATATTACACGCATTGTCTAGGGGGCAAATCGGGTTCACGCTTTTGGCCCCCAGAACGATCTTTATTTTTCTTGAAATTTTACAGGCACATTCCAAGTGGCCAAATGCAGAGCATCTCGAAGCCGGATCTTTTAAATATGTCAAGCATGACATTAAATGCTATTTCATACTCTGCATAACTAGTCCGTAAGATGCTCTTTCGTTTGACACGTAAAAACATGGCGTCATTGCACGCATATCGTTCTGACACGATTGCATTTCTAGTATTCTTCTTCTGGTTTTCCTTAGTGTTCTCGTCAGGAAATCGCATTCGTTTTGCACGTAGTGCTTGTTATTCCTAGTTAGGTGCTTTCCTCATGTCCTTTTCCTTTTAAATTTCATAGGCATCATCTCTAACATCTCATCAAGGTCACCTATTTTTTCGATTTTCGAAATCACTCATGCATAACCATCCAGGCGCCATTTTGTCCGTTTCTGGTCCATTTTAAGGTCTTTCTTCATTCCTTCCTATCTCCACTATCCTAGATCCTACAAACTTCTAACAAATTCCTTTAGATAGTCTAAGAGATGTTCTTTCATCTGCGACGCATAACTTGACCTTCAAAATGCCATCTTCATAGTCAAAATTCAAATCTGAAACCGACTCCGTCAACAATCTCTCAAATTCTTGAAAAATAGACCCCTACAAATCTAAAAATTGCAATAACTTTCTTTAACCAATTCCGTTCCGTCTCATCTTCTCGCAGTATCTTTATTGCATAATTGCACATAGCCATGCCAAATTTTACGCTCCAATGGCCATGCAAAATATAAATAGCGCCCTCTAAAGTTCTGGGAATTGGCTTTCTTTCTGTGGCCGTATCTCCATCATGGCTTGGCAGACCCGTACCATTTTTTGGATTTAGATACTTGAACATATGCCCTTTCCAGCCATACACAAAATTATATACCCTTACACTGACCGACTTTGCGAAAAATGCCCTCCAAATTCGCCATTTTGAAGAAAATTGAGAAATAACTTCAACTTGCTCTAAATTGGCGATCTTTAAACCTACATCAATGAAACTTGGCAGGCATATGTATCCATATACGTGACAACTGTCTGCCAAGTTTGGTAAAATTCAAACGTGTCAGCGCAAAGTTATCGCCCAAAATGATGAATTTACTATGCATTACGTAATAGCGCGTTTAATGCGTGCAATACATTGCGCGAAGATAACAATGGTGTCAAACTGACCGCAACAAAGTACCCTTTCGAATGATACCAAGTATAGTATATGTTCACACAGAAAATTGTAAATAAATCGCATTTAAACAAAGGTCACTACACGAATTCCGCCGAGTTTCCGCCCTACCTATCTCCACTATCACAGAAGCTACAGAATTCTTACAAATTGCTTGGATAGTCCGAGAGAAGCTCTTTCGTTTGACACGTAGAAACATGGCGTCATTGCACGCATATCGTTGTGACACGATTGCATTTCTAGTTCAGCTTCATTTAATTCATGTCCTACTTCTTCGCTTGTTTCTCTACTCGGTTCTAAGGCCTCATTACTTTATAAAGATTATGAGTTTCTTCTTCCTTACTTAATCCGCAAAGAAGCGACATTACTTTGTACATAGTCTTACATATTCTTTCTACGGGTATTGTGCAATATTTGAACTACTTATTATCCATCTTGCGAGATAATTTGTCCCAAGTGTCGGTTGCAACAGGTGTGTCTACGAGACAAGGTAGGAAAGAAATCATTTTCTATTTCTTTATATTTTAGGTGATCAATTCCCTAAAGATGTTTATTTGTAAAAAGAAAGTTTTGCAATATTATAAAGATGAGAAATATATTGTACATCTATCTGGAATGGAAAGACATTTTGATTTAAAGTGACAGTTGTTGCAATTGTTGTTTGTATAAAAAGATTATTTTGAATGTGTTTAAACATGCAGATATATTTGATTTGTTTATTTCTGTGAAGATTATTAATAAATAGCCTGTGGAGGGCTCAAAAATTGAAGAAAAAAAAGAACAGCACTGATACCTCCCTGGGTAAACCAAATCAGTATTATTTTCATTATATTAAATTCCATTCTTAACGGTTTAAAAAAGAAGATTATATATATCCATATAGGCCTGAAGTGCTGGAACTCTCTTCAGGCATGGGTTGGAAACATTTGGAAGCGTTACTGCTCTTTCTGATCTTCATATATTCCAATCAGCTCCCCTCTCCTCTTACCTGGTATCACCTCCCCCCTCCTGACCCTGACTCCACCCTACCATTCAACCAAATCGCCATCAACAACATCACTCGAGATATCTATATTAGAGCACATGAGAGGCACTACCACCTCGACTCGGAACTCAATATGAAACATACCGTGAATACTGGAAAGTGTACTGATCCAGATGAATGGAATACAAATGAAAATAAACTCCTTGATTTGGTGATCACAGAACGACACGTCGATCACTTGTGGTGGTTGAGATTGTTTCTGTGAAACAGGGAGCTTGACTATATATATATCAAATGATGTACAGGAAAAATATTTTCCTCTTATGAAAACACGATATGTTCTTACTGTTGGAGCCGCTGTTGTGGGTGCTGACTTTGTAAGTGATGGTGAGGGTACCCCCAACCGAGCCTTTTACCTACTCACATGCGTCAGTGGGAAACAAGTTGATTCCATGTCAAAGCACAAGCATTTTGATCTAAATGGAGGACAACTTATATCCCAACCTTATAAATCTAGCGAACAAAACACATTCAGATATTTCAAGATTTGTTCTATTATTTCATGTCTAGGTCAGACTCTGTTTATTTGGGACGCCTGTGTCGTAATTCATTATTACTACAGATGTACCTAAAATTTGATCTTTAGTGTTGGAATAGGGGGCTCATTCCATTATAGTGTGGGGAAAAAGTTTGTATTTTAATCAAATTTCACATTATCTAAATACGAGCATACCATTTTGTGCCCAGAGAATATACATTATCATACAATAAAATTAACTAAAATGCATAAATGCTCATTTAAACATTGAATATTGCTCCTTTCTTAATTAAAAAATAATAATGATAGAAACATATTATGTAAAGTAATGGTACATTCTAAAAGAGGAAGTAGTGTTATTAATCGAAGCTTGCTCAGTTTGCAGGACGACATTTAATAAAACTTGTTCACCTGACTGCTGTTTTCGACTGATTCAGCTTGATCTTTGCCTTCTATTGAAACCAGGACTAAGAGTGAGTATTGAATGAACATTGATATATTTGATAGATAATTATGGACATTCACTATATTAAAATTTTCCGATTTGATTTTAGTAAATACTTGGCCCGAGTTGGATAAAGAAATTGCATTTCAGTTAGAAAGAATCAAAGAGTAGTATCATCATGATCATTTTTTCCCTTTGTGGAAGGTGGGGGGGGGGGAGGGGTTTAACGTTCGCTAAAGAGCTTCCATGTAGAATAACAGCCCTTTTAAAATGTGACAGAATATCATTTTGGGGGAATGTAATCATCATGATGTCCTTTTTATTAATGTTCCCTCAATGCGCTAACGTTTATTCATCGATATTTAAGAAATAAAACACCACACCATGGATAATACATTGTACATAATTGTGCAATCAATTATGGTTAGTATAAACCTAATGGTGCACACAGTAGCTTTCCAAAGTACCTAAAACTATTTTTAGGTCCAATTGCCTTCCTCCATTTGGTTCTTTCACTTGACTCTCAATCAAAGGGTTAGGGTTTGAACCCAAGCCGGAACTGACGTCATTGAGCCCACGTTTGCCGCTCTACACCCGGGTGTAAATGGGTACCTGCCAATCGATGAGCAGTGCCCTTACGAACAACAGCACTGATGCTGACAGGGCCTTCCTGGGTAAACTAAATCATAATTACTTTAATTATATTCTCAACGTTCTATATTTATAATTTGGTTTTTTACAGATTGTATACATATATATAAGCCTGCAGTGCTGGAAATCTCTTCCGGCATGGCTCGGAATAAGACGGAAGCGTTACTGCTCTTTCTCATCCTCATATCATGCCACACTCGGTCCATTAAATCAGCTCCTCTCTCCTCCTACCTGGTATTGTCCTTTAGCCCTCCTGACCCTGACTCCACCTTACCATTCAACCACATCGCCATCAACAACATCACTGGAGATATCTATATTGGATCACGGGAGAGGCTCTACCAACTCGACTCGGAACTAAATCTGAAACATACCGTGAATGCTGGAAAGTGTAGGCCTACTGATGCAAATGAAGGGAATGTTAATGACAATAAACTCCTTATTGTGGTGACAACACCTCCGGACTATACGCTCATCACTTGTGGAGGCTGTGACGGTTACTGCGAGACAAGGAGCTTGACTAATATATCATATGATGTAATGAGACACGAGGAAATGGAGACTAAGAAAGTTGTGACAACAGGAGATGTACCCACTGTTGGCACTGTTGTTCTGGGTGCTGACTATGTACGTAATGGTTCTCCAAATAAAGCCTTTTACCTATTCACTGGGAGCAGTGGTAGCGAAACTCCCTTTATTTCAAAGCACAAGCTCTTAGACCTGATGTTAGTGCAAAACATACCACGACCTAAAGTCCAGTCGGCGACTTTATTTAAACATCTGATTGCTTACCTGGATTATCTGTTCTATTTCGTATCTAGGGGAAACAATGTGTACTTGGGACGTCTGTGTCGTAATTCACTGGACGAGTACTTTGAGTCATACACAGAAATAAAGCTACAGTGTGGATCTCACAATATGATAAAATCTGCTCATATCGGACCAGCAGGATCCCAGCTATATGACTCACTGAATATGGACAGTACGGATGTCTTATTGTACTCGGTCTTTTCAAATGTTGGGTCATCTGCCCTCTGTGTCTATAAGATGAGTGATGTCCAGCAGAGCTTTGAAGATGCAGTCTTAGGATGTATTCAAGAAACTAGCACTGACACAGAAAACAGCTACCTGGATGACAGCGATTGCTCTTTAGTAAGTTATTATGTAATAATGATCATGATTATGACCCCTTTTGTGTACCAAATCTATCTTAGCTTTTGTCCGAAATGTGTACCATGGATATTGTAATAAAAATATTGTTTTAAAAATAATCATATCATGATAAAAATCCAAAGTTTCAAAATAGTTACATTCTTAACAATCCTAGAGGGGAAAACCCCAATAATTTCGTCCCGCATATGGTCAAATATCTATGACAATTTTTTTTTGATGATTATTGCAAACAAAATTAGAACTAAAAATGTAGAGTCAATTCGTAAATCTTTAAATTTACAAAACAATTGTCCGACTGAACATGATTGAAATTTTATAATATTTTCCTGCACATGTACTCTTTACTTCGAACCAAATCTGTAGAAAATAAAAAAAACGACAGACGAGCGGTGGAACAAATCGATCTGGCGTTGTAAATGATGTACATCGTGTATTACCAATGCATGGCGACTTATTTGAGGAGTATCCGGGGTACATGCCCTATAAGCTAATGTAAAAAAGAAATCCAATTCAAATTACACTTCCACTTACATAAGTTACATTTCAAAAAAACTAAAAAACATGCAACACAAACAACTATTCAATGAAAAGGAATTCGGCATCAAAACATATCTTCATCAACTTCATTATTATTAAAAGGTGGACATATGTGGTAACTTTGTAAGTGTTAAGCTTTTCACATTTAAACAGCAGTTCTCGTGCAATGTATAAGGCTTGTATTCGCAAATGCATAATCAAGTTCAAATTTATTGATCATGCACACAAGAACATGGCATACAAATCATTTTCCGGCTGTTTCTTCAATTTATATAACATCAATTAACATACATGTACTATCAATTTATACAAACTCAGGAATAAATACAACACACAGTTGAACATCAGTACAGAATGGTAGAGGCTTTGGTATAGAAACATAACACAAATTACAACCGTAGACGTACCAGAAATCACTACTGGTGTTATCAATTTACGGTTAAGTAGGTAGATTAGCGAAGTATAAATAAATGTGCAGTAAATCCATATATCCTTAATTGCTGATTCCGCAACTAACAATTACCTCCTGAACCTGAGAAATGACCCCCTAAATCTATTGGTTCTGATTTTCGGTAGCCGGACACGTCCTGATTTGTTGAAAACAATATGCATATGTAGAGGATGAGTTTCATCCTCAATGATGTGATTGAACTTATCAATTACAGCTGATTCAGCTATCTCTTCGAGTTGTTTAACCGGTAAGCCAATTACCTTACTCGCAGTTTTCATTACCCTCATCAGTTTCATTTTGTTTTGAGAGGTGAGACCAAAGAACCAGACAAGACAGGAGAAGGATATCATTGGTTTGACGGTACTATCATATAAGAAGAGAAGAGTCTCCTTTCTGATATTGAATGTTTTCGATTTCCTTAGGAGATATAACCTTTGGTTAACTCTTGACACAATGGTTTGATTATTGGTATTCCAACTGAAATCCTTGTCAATGTGGGTTCCTAGATATTTGTAGTTCGAAACCATTTCGATATAATCTTGATCAGTAGCCAACGGCAAAATTACATTTATTTATCCTTTTTCCTGAAATCCACAATAAATTCTTTCGTTTACTCAATATTAAGGATCAGTGACATTTGTTTACACCACATAACAAAATCGTCCACCTTGGTTCTATACATGTTCTCATTCCTATCTATAATTAAACCAATTATGCAAGTGTCATCCGCATATATCTCAACTTTCCAACAGGAATTTGTCTGGTTTTCTACCTCACTCGTGAATAATGTAAATAATGTAGGCGAGATGACACAACCTTGCGGAGTACCTGTGTTTAAGATCCTTGTTTGTGAGAGAATATCCTTACACTTCACTCTCTGAGACCTGTTTGACATGAAGTCACCTATCTAAAGCAACAGGTTTGGATTAATATTCATGTCATGATACAGCTTATTGATAAGTTGCGTTCTTTACTGCCAGTTGGGTTCTTTACTGCCAGTATCCACCAGCGTTCAGTCCGCCAGATTCAGTTTGAAGCATAGACAATATTGCAGTAACCATCACACATTCCACTAGTGTGCCAATTGCACAGTATCCCTATTTGCCTCACCCACCATCATCTTTGTTGATATGATACCAAGTGTGACAACCATCATGAGAGAGTCTAGCATACGCAGCTTCGGGAACGGGATTACGCACCATGACTGGTCTTCAGTATCAAACGTACATGATGTCAACGAGAAATGTGACCGTTTCTATAGCGATTTGAACCCATCGATTGACAGCCATTTCCCGCTTAAGTCGGTCCGACTCCACGAAGATGACAAACCATGGATGACCACCAAAATAAAATGCCTGATTCGCCAACGCCAACAACTTTTTAACTCAGGTTCTCCAAATTGGAAAAAAAAATTCGAAATGAGATTAAAAGAGAAATTGAACAGGCAAAAATTGACTTTTATCACAATCGCGTCCATCGATTAAAACAAGAGAATCCAAGTTCATGGTACCGGTATATCAAACTAATGACCTCAAACAAATCCACCGAATTGCTGATAGATGTCCCAGGGGTTGACGAGGATGACCACATCGAAGTTGCCAATGCGATCAACACTCATCTTGTGAAGGTCGCGGAGGATATACCACCTCTGAGCCAATCAAGTCTCCCAGCATACTTACCACTAGGGACTTTTCGATTTGCACGTTCACTAGTGGACTGCGACGTATGCGGTAACTATTGAAGCAGTGCGCATGCGCATCGACGAGCTCATCGTTCGTCGCAGAATTCTCGAACGCGTTCGCCCTTGTTTTGCCGTCGTTCGCAAACTGTGACGGTACATGTTCGTAAGCAATCTTTTGTAGGCACGAAACATCACATCGAAGTCACAAAATGGACCCAATTGACCTAATTCTCGAACCGGAGAGTGGTGGAAGCGTGAATTTTCTTAAATTAACACATTTTCGTGTCTGTAATTTCCCTTAAATCAAAATTGTTGCAGAATAATTCATGAAATGAACACATTTTATTTATGCATCGCCAATCTGTTGCAGCATAATTTTCGAGATCAGTCCCATGCACCGAATTTGGTGTGTTGGATCTTTAGCTTTTCGATCGAATTTCGCACTCACTAAGCAGAATAATTCATAAAATGAACACATTTTATTTATGCATCGCTCATCTGTTGCAGCATAATTTTTGAGAACAGTCCATGCACCGAATTTGGTGTTGGATCTTTAGCTATTCGATCGAATTTCGCGCTCACTAAGCAAGCGTCGTAGTTGTGTAAAATCGAAATGGTAACGAACAACAGTCAACGTGCCTCGTCAACCCTGCTTAAAAATGACCGCATACGTCGCAGTTCGCTTATAAACGTGCAAATCGAAAAGTCCCTACTAAAAGAAGCCAGTGCTCCGGAAGTGCATCTTTGGCAGGC
The DNA here is from genome assembly GCA_037976565.1 of Mesocentrotus franciscanus. Lineage (NCBI taxonomy): Eukaryota > Metazoa > Echinodermata > Echinoidea > Camarodonta > Strongylocentrotidae > Mesocentrotus > Mesocentrotus franciscanus. The sequence goes on from CP137678.1 coordinate 18,295,494, forward strand.
CTACCACGAACTTCGGAAGACCAAAGTTGGTAAGAGCTGCGGGCCTGATGGCATTTCCAGTCGCTTAATTCGCGAATTCGCACTTGAACTTACGTCTCTGATTTGCGATATAATCAATGCTTCTCTTGACCAAGGAATCGTGCCTCATCATTGTAAAATGTCCAGAATAGTGCAAATACCTAAAACAACACCGCCCTCAATCGACAAACTGAGACCCATTGCACTCACCAGTCATTTCGCGAAACTTGCCAAACTCTTTGTTTGCAAGATGCTGCTCGCCGATATCAGTCGGAACATTGATCCCCATCAGTATGGAAATCGGCCGGGTATGTCAACCTCTCATTACCTGGTAGGTCTCCTGGAATATCTGTATTCGCATGCTGACAAGACAGGATATACATCAACAGTAGTGATGACAGATTTGTCCAAGGCATTTGACTTGGTTGACCACAACATTGCCATTGAGAAGATCTACGCACTGGGTGCCAGACCACATCTCATACCATGGTTGTCCAGCTTCCTCTCAGAGCGGACGCAGCAAGTGAGATACCGTGGCAAACTATCGGAACAATTGATGACAAATGCAGGTGTTCCACAGGGTACACGCTTGGGACCAATTCTTTTCCTTGCTCTAGTAAATGATGCATTAGACAAATCAACTACCTCCAAGTAGAAATACGTTGATGACTTGACGATAGCTGAGGGCCGAACGACAACAAGGAGCAACATATCGCAAACTGTCCAGGAGTTGGAAGTATGGTGTGAATCCACGCGCATGAAGCTAAACCCAGGTAAATGTCAGTTCCTTCAGATATCATTTAGCGGACGACCCCCTAATCCCGAACCCATTACCATTTCAAATGAACTGATCCCAGAGTGCGACCATGTAAAATTGCTAGGGGTTACCATCCAGAACGACCTGAAATGGAACAAGCATGTCTGCGACGTTGTTTCAAGGTCAAGTAGAAAACTGTACATGCTCAGAACCCTCAAAAGATTTGGACTTCCTGTAGAAGATATACTGACCGTGTTCCAGTCATACATCAGACCTATTACTGAATATTGTGCACCGGTTTGGCATTCTTCACTGACCTTAGCGGATTCCAACCAAATAGAAAGTATCCAGAAAAGGACTCTACGTATCATTCTTGGCAGAGAGTACCAAACGTACGAGCATGCACTAACAACTACAAAACTTACCACTTTGACGCAAAAACGTTTCCTAATGTGTGTTAAGTTTGCCAAATCACTGGAGAAAAAACTTTCCCCAATGGTTTCCCCCTAAGCAGTATGAACTCCGTGCACTACGTCTCATTGACCAGTACAGGCCTGTGAAATGTAGAACAAAGCGTTATCGGACAAGTGCTCTCACGTTTCTTGTGAGACTTTTAAACCAGAAATGATCCTTGACTATCACAAACTTGTTTTTATCCTATTTATGAATCTCATTTTGTGCAATACTTTTAGATGGAATTGCTAGCTCATGCTTTATAGATTAGATTAATAACATAATTTACATTTTTATAAGTCAATCTCTGATTGTAAATTATATATTTATTGTATTTTCAATAGAAACGCCGAACGTTCTTTTAAACTCATTTAATTTACGTTTCAAGTCTTTCTTAAGTTTAAGAATACCCATTCTAATTATTGAATACAACCCAAGTTTACTTTATTGTTCACTTGCCAGTGTATTTCATATGATTGAAAACTTATAGCTATATAAACACTTGTGAATTTTTATTGATTTGTTCGTAAATTTTACTCAGATCAATTTTATAATTCATGTTTGTTCCTTTTGATTATACCTTTATTTGTATTTTTAATAGAAACCTCATACTTCTAGACTCCATTAATTAAGCTATATACACAAAATATCAATTTATTATTAATTCTTACCATCAGATACAACTCAAGTTACTTTATATAAGCCTTTCAATTCTGATGAAAAGTGGGTAACATTTATATTTTAATTCCCAAATTGTTTTTGGTTGTACGCAATATTTAGATGTTATCAGTATACATGTATAATTCCTTTCATTTGCATTTATATGTATTTCTATAATATTGTGTATGATTCTTCTTAATTTTGTATGTTTTTAATGTTTTTAATTTTGTAAATTCATTTGTAATTTAACCTTTAGCTACAATGAGTGAATAAAATACCTTGAACTGAATTGAATTTAGAGAGACAAAGTAATAGGTCCATTTATATAGTGCAGCTACTATATTAATACACTCTACTCCGCTTAATTAATACAAATTATCATATATATTATTACCCCGGCTGTAGCTGACCCGCCATAATAAGGCGCTAAAGCATTCAAGGAATTTCTTCCTACTAGTTACCCATCATGCAGTGGCACCCCTGGGAGATAAACAGAGGCGTATACTTATCTACTTGTATTCTCAATTGCATCTTCGGGTTATCTTGTGGCAGTATCAGTATTCAGTCCGCATTATTCACTTTGAAGTATTGACAAAATTGCAGTAACCATCACACCTTCCACTAGTACGTCAGTGGAACCGTTCCCCACTCTCTGCATCACCCATCATTACTGTTCCTTATATGAAATCCACATCCATCGTGACAACCTTAGAGACACGTTTTAGTAATATCCATGAAATATATTAAAGGATACCTTCATATTGTGTGTCAATATTTATATTGTAATATTTTGCTTCTATTTTCTATCTTGCAGGTTCCTCCCACTTTCATACCACCAAATTATTTCCAGTGTAATGCCTCTTATATAGATGATAAGACTGATGTGGATATCTACAAGTATGCTAGTGGAACGGTACCCCTCTCTGCCTCACCCATCATCACCATTCCTGATGTGATACCAACCTCCATAGTAACAACCATAGAGATACATCATACAGTGGCATTCATTGGAGATACACAAGGATACCTCCATAAGGTTTGGTACCTTCATAATGTAAAAAGATCATCAACAGAAATTTACCTTCTCATATTGTACGACGCCATGACAAATTAAAGGACAATGTTGTATACAGCTAACTCCCTTTGTTGGCGAAATGCATTTTCTGTATACATCCGATTAGTTTCAATAATTTGTCAACTCACTAAACTATTTCATCCTATAACATATTTGTCTCAGTGCATTTACCCTTCCACAGGGTTTCTTTATAAACAATGAACAACTTTATAAAAGATAGTTACATAGAGTATGTTTGTCATACAAATAATATCTCGGCCGTACAACGGCACATAAAAAAGTTAAACATAATTATAGCAAAGTATGATATGTATTCCAATTATATTACAAAAACACTCAAAATCGTTTAATCAGAAAGATAAAAAATATATATATAGATATTTCGTATGTATACTGAATGCCTAATTGCCTAATTTTGTGAAGATCTCCATGGTATTGTGTCATGTAAAAAGTATTGGAAATACTGTATGCCATCTAATTAGATATAATGAAGAAGAAGTCTTAAATTTGAAATTGTAGGTGGGGGTACTAAACCACCTTTGCAAGCAGCCTTCATGATTTTATGCACAACAGTATGAAATTTCATACCGGTTCGGTCGCCTCCCGGGTTAACAAGGACCGCGCTGTTAGATCAGGTCTTCCATCGACAGTGCCAAGTATGCTAGGAAGCAAACAGCAATAACAAAAAGATGACACCAGCGGAATAACTACAATGACTTTTGGACAGTGGAATGTCAGGACACTCCTCGATCGGGAGGGAACTGGCAGGCCAGAGAGAAGGACTGCCCTTGTAGCCATGGAGCTGGAGAAATACAGAATTGACATTGCTGCTCTGAGTGAAACACGTTTCTCCGAGTCAGGAAGGCTCGATGACATGGGCTACACATTCTTCTGGAGCGGCAAGCCGGACGGATACGACGAGAGGCTGGAGGGATTCGCCATCAGAAAGAAATCTTAGCGAAGCTCACAGAAATGCCAAAAGCGGTTAATGATAGAATTATGACAATGACGGTACCACTGACGAAGAAGGGAAATGCTACTCTCATCAGTGCATACGCACCAACCATGACGAGTCCGGATGAAACAAAGGAGAACTTCTACAATCAGCTTGGAAAAACGTTGCGGGACACCCCCGGACTGACAAGCTGATATTGATGGGAGACTTCAATGCCCGGGTAGGACGTGACTATGAGAAATGGCAGACAGTGATTGGCAGGCACGGAATCGGTAACTGCAACAACAACGGTGAGCTACTTCTAGCGCTGTGCTCTGAGTTCGAACTCCTACTGACAAACACCGTGTTCAAGCAGAGGGAAGAACACAAAACCACCTGGATGCACCCTCGCTCCAAGCATTGGCACCTGATTGATTACGTCATAACAAGACAACGAGACAGAATGGATATTCACAGCACAAGAACTACGCGTGGAGCTAACTGCTTGACCGATCACCAGCTACTAAGATCAAAGGTTGCATTTGCTTTACGTTCAAAGCGTAGGAAGCAAGGAGCTACTAAACTTGCAAAGCTGAACACTGACCGGCTACACGTCAATACACAACGGCTAAAGCTAGAGCAAGATATGGACAAAGCTCTGACGAATTGGGGAGTGCAAGAGGGAATGACAGTTGATCAGACCTGGGCATCACTCAGCAAAGTAGTATATGAGACAGCGAGCAACACCCTCGGTAAACCAGAGCGAAAACACCAGGACTGGTTTGACCCAGAAGACTCCGAGCTTTTGATACTCATGAAGAAAAGGGATGAAACACACAAACGTGTATTGCAGACTAGAAGCACCAGGTCCACCACCACCGCGTACAAGGAAGCCTGCAGACACTTGCAGAGGTACACACAGAAAATGAAAACCACCTGGTGGGAGAAAAAGGCAGAGGACCTGCAACGCTCCGCAGACAATAATGACATGAAGTCCTTCTACACTGGACTGAAGGAAGTCTGGGGTCCCCAGACAAGGAGTACAGTTCATCTCAAGTCCCTGGACGGTAACACAAAATTTTCAGACAACAAAAGAGTGCTTGAACGATGGTCACAGCATTTTGAGACACTACTCAACCAGCCAGGAGATATCGAGGCTGCAGCGCGTGATAGGATCAACCAGCGACCTGTAGTTACTGCAGTCGATGATATTCCAACACGAAAAGAGCTAAACCTGGCAATTGCCTCCTTGGCTGATGACAAGGCCCCTGGAGTGGATTGGATACCAAGCGAGATATGGAAGCACGGAGGAGCCACGCCAATCAACAGTTTACTAATGCTGATACAACAAGCATGGGCAGAAGGCTCTGTACCTCAGGAATGGAAGGATGCTAATATTGTCACCATCTTCAAAAAAGGAGATAGAACTCAGTGTGGAAATTACAGAGGAATATCGCTATTGTCGATAGCAGGAAAGTTTTTGCCCGGATCCTTCTTAACAGATTGAATGCCCACATTACACCGGATATATTGCCAGAGACTCAATGCGGATTCCGAAACAACCGGAGCACAGTAGACATGATCTTCTGCCTCAGACAATTACAGGAGAAGTGTATCGAGCACAACCGATCGCTCTATGTGGTTTTTGTGGATTTCACCAAAGCATTTGACACTGTTGGTAGGACAGGTCTATGGCAACTACTCCGAAAATATGGATGCCCTGAGAAGTTAACCGGAATGATAGAGTCACTACACACGGGTATGATGGTTAAAGTCAAGGAAGCAGGCGAAATATCCGATAGCTTCCCTGTAAGTAACGGTGTAAAACAAGGATGTGTGGTGGCCCCTACGCTGTTCTCCATCTTCCTCTCGGCGATGCTGGAGGAGGCCTTTTCGGACTTTGAGGAGGGTGTATACATACAATCACGTCAAGACGCCGACCTCTTCAATGTCGCACACTTCAAAGCTAAGACGGAGTCTTCACAGATTCTCGTGAGGGAACTCCTCTTTGCAGATGACAGTGCTCTTGTTGCTCATACACCAGAGCAGATGCAACATATTATAGATGTATTTTCATCAGCATCAAAGAAGTTCGGTCTACAAATAAACATCAAAAAGACTGAAGTACTATTCCAACCAGGGACAGACCATCGAGAGGAGGAGGAGATCTTTGTGGATGGGACAGCTCTAAACCAGGTAGATGGCTTCACTTATCTCGGCAGCTCTATATCCAAAGACGGACGCATCGACTCTGAGCTGGTGAAAAGAATGTCAAAGGCCAGCAGTGCCTTTGGTAGTTAAGTGCAAAATATACAGGGCTATCGTCATATCCACTCTCTTGTACGGTGCGGAAAGCTGGACTCTTTACAAAAGTCAAGTGAAGAAACTTCACGCTTTCATGATGAGACACCTCCGAGCAATCATGAGAATTACATGGATGGAAAAGGTAACCAACAAAGAGATTCTAGAGCGAGAAAACCTGCCTTCTATGGAGGACCTGCTCATCAGGAAAAACCTATGATGGACAGACCATGTCATCAGGATGCCCTATGAGAGGTTACCGAAGCAAATACTATTCTCGCAACTACCCGCTGGCGAAAGAGGGATTGGTCGACCACGGCTTCGCTACAAGGACACGGTCAAGCGGAACCTTAAGCGAAGGCAAATCGAAATCAAGACTTGGACAACTGCTGCAGGCCAGCGAGCTTTATGGAAAACAGCTGTAAAGTGAAAGTGAAGGCGGTCACTGTCGCTTCGCGACAGACAGCTACTACTACTACTACTACTACTACTACTACTACTAGGTGGGGGTTATTTATCTACATTAATGAACCCTCAATTTTCGTTCACTGAAAATTACTAGGCCTACATGTTTACAATATCAAATAGGTGGCCTTATTCCTTTTTATTACTGGCTTCACTGACGTTCTGTTCTCTTCCCTAATACCCTGAACATTTGTTCTTGCTCATTAGGAACAAAATAAAAAAAGCAAACCATATTTTGCTTGTGATTCTCTAATAGTTGAACATAGTGAACGGTTCATTTGGCTACGTATATGAAAATGTCTCTGTTGGAGGTGGATCTGTCCTACAAGAGTTGTTCCTTGATGAATCGAAAGAGCAGCTTACCCTTGCTACAAGTTCAGACCAAGGTTCAAAGGTAAGACTCTTCAGACAGTTATGACAGATACTTTGGTTATGAAAAATACTTTGGTTATGACAGCTCCTATGACAGCTATGACAGAATCCATACGACTTCTGACGTTTTTGCAATTGCTTTAATGTTTTATTATTTCATTTTCGTATCAAAAATCAGGTTCTGACTTTAGATTTAGTCAATTGTGGCCAGTACCAGAGCTGTGAGGAATGCATTGGTGAGGATGGAGGAAATGATGGAGACCCTTATTGTGGATGGTGTACTCTAGAGGCAAGGTGAGTGCATTGTATGGGTCAGGAAGATGGTAGTTGATTTTTCGTACCTTTTCTTCTATTAATTCAAGTTAAATACATTTAACATGTATTCTGTTGACTTTACTTCCACACAGCAGGAGGATGAGGGATGCGGAGTGGTGTCAACCCTTAGAGAAAGGAAATAATTCTAATTTCACTTTTGCTATGTTCACATCTTGATTATGTATGAATGAATTTGTGTACACAAAAGAGTATTTTCTCCATTAATCTTTATTTATATTTACCATTTTCTTCCTGTCCATACCCTTTCCCCTTCAAGATGTACAAGATACGAGGCATGCCCCTTCTCCGACGAGTCAACTCGATGGCTATCTTACAATGACTTCCAGTGTGTATCCATCTTAGATGTCCAGCCTGATCATAGACTGCCTTATCAAGAAACAGAACAAGACGTAGGTGCTTTATTGGGACTTCATGTTTATCAAAACAAAAATAATTGTGGACCGCTGAATATGAAATGTCAATAACGATATAAAAAAAACTACAGACTCGGCTTAAACTATGCGTCGAGATATCGTTGATGTTTTAATTCCCAAAATACAATCATAATGCAATGTACATGTAGCCAGTTGGAGATGTATTCTTTTTCAGTTACATTTGCCTGTGATTCTTTTTGCGAAATGTCATTCACTTAATTTTTTGTTGCATTTTATAAAGAATCGATTCAGTAAGTAATATTCATTATTAATATAATGAAAACATAATTGGAGAAACTCCATGGGGCCCTACTTTACACAATGAAGTCGTGTCCATTCTTATACTCCTGAGATAATATTTCATGTGTCGTATTAGCTATTATGCAAGGAAATCATTGAGTTTGCCATTCATGTTCGCAAAAAAATTTACCATGTAGTACTCAACATCTTTATAAAACACTTTCCATTGCTATCGCGAACGTGAACATGTCAAAAAGATATATATTTTGTTAACAATCGCCAAACTTAAGACACAAAAAGTCGATGAAATGAAATATAATGTTGACCTCATTATATTTTAATAGTTTTGCCGCGCTATATAACTTACATAGTATGTTCTCCATCTTTTGTATGTCAGACATCAAATCTTATCTTGTTTTTACATGTGCTAGATCATCATTACCGTTCAGCAGCTACCAGCCCTCAATGACAACCATCAATACCGTTGTGCTTTCGACTCCTACCAGGTCAATGCTGATACTACTACGGCCAATACAGTTATGTGCGTATCTCCTCCTGTGAGTTAATTGCCTACGATTCCAGAGGAAGGTAGGAAAATATATTTATCCCTATGTTAATTTGGTTCCTTTTTTTAAATCGAAATTCTCACTATTCTACAGCGTATGAACTAAATTTTCTCTTGGCGCATAATGTTCACACACCAAGATCGTTGTCATTTAAACTTGTAGTTTACGAAACCTCGATGTTTTAAAGGACGGTTCACTAACCACGACGAAGGCTCACATCGTTCACAACGAGTAATCAAAGTTCACTGCAAGCATGACAAGCCAAGGAAAGCATTATTTAACTACAAGCTGGCGGACCACGAAGTTAATTGCGTCAGCACGGTACATACACACATTCACACGACCTAAACTTCAAAGACTATTTTTTTTTTAATCCTGTGACTAAACAGACTAGAAGAACAGGAAGAGACCAGTGAAACTTTGGAGAAAATCCGATATAGAATAAGAAGGTTAATTCGAGGTATAAATAAGACAAAAATTGTAGCATACTGTGGTTTCCCTTTCCATTAGCATTGCATTTATTTTTTACTAAAAATCTAATACTAATACTAATAATGATATTTTCCGTTTCTCTATATATTCTTTTCGTTACACTTTACATTAAATGACACTCATGTTATATTATGTTGAGGGGAGGGGGTAACCAAAAAACAAATATTTCCTCATGGATCGCAACAATCCAAATATTAAATGAACCTACTACGTCAGTTTAAAAAAAGAGCCAACATATACTTGCAACGACTATTACATTATCCCAACGTGATTCCTATCGGCAATATAGAACGGTATTTAAATTTCCTTTAAGAAGAATTTCCTGAACAACTTTGCAATTGTCATATCTATAGCTCTTTTGTGTTCATTTACCCCCAGCGGACCATGTAACATTGACACTTTCTATTATCTCAACGGAAACTGGAGTAAGCTTCGTCAGCACGGATTTTATATCGTTTGACTGCACCCATCTTAAATCGTAGGTTTTTTGGTTTCTACTTTTTAAATATAATACTACTAATAACAGTTCGTCCTTATATAGCGCATTTCAGGACCGCAGGCCCTATCAATGCGCTTTACATATATATATTATTACCCCGGTCATCGGATTCATGCTTACTCGCACATAATGTATGCACATTCTCCACTCCCTGGGGAGCATTCCAGCCAGTCGCCATTTTACAAGCGCTACTTGCTAATCAAACCACATTAACTTTCGCATCCTACCGGGTACCCATTTAACACCTGGGTGGAGAGTGGCAAATGGAGATCAATGTCTTGCCAAAGGACATTAGTGCCGAGGCGGGACTTGAACCGCGGACCTTGTGATCCACAGTCCGGTGACATATCCACTCGACCACGACATCTTTACAATATGCCACCTTTGCTATGATATAAAGATAATTATATTTATTTACCATCCCTTCTCGGCCCTTCCCCTTTCAAATTACGCAAGTGACTTACTCTCCTATCTTTACAATGGCTATAAATCGAAACATTCATGGTACATGCTATACATTTTAATGAGAGTTACAAAGTGCAATGTCTTTGAATAGATTAAATGTATCGGGGCGGCCCGACATTTGCTTCGGCAACAATTGCTCTAGGCTCTATTTCTTCAAAGAAATAGGATTAGGTGTTAGGATTGCAATTGAGTGTCAGATCAAGTTTAGATTTAAGCTTATGTTTAGTTCAGAGTTGAAATTTAGAGTTTGGTAAATGTAGGATATTGACTGCGTCACAATATTCTCCGAGCGTATGTTGTACAAACTAATTTCAGATAGGTAGGAGATGCAAATAAAGACTCTGAATTCGTAGCATCACAGACTTAACATCATATCATTCTTTGAGTTCAAGCTATTTATTTTGCTTGTTTTTTGCAGTTGTTCCTCTTGTGTAACAAGTCCCTGGCCATGTGACTGGTGTGTTTATGACAACATGTGTACAGATGATAACAACTCATGTCAACCGGGAGAAACAGTAGTGATTGGAGAAAATGTATGCAGATTTTTTAATCTTGACAAAATGTATTTTTCTCTCTTAGAGTAAATACCTTTTAGTCAGCTTATTGAAAAGAGCATAGGTTGAATTGGTATCTACGTACTTACTCGTACTTACACTTTGAAATGTCAAGGTCAAGTATTGGAAAAACATCCATTAAAATACAAAATAGTGTGAGACTGACGAACTGCGCAAAGGAAGGTCTGGATATTTTGCAAAATGCAAAGACACAGACCTATTGGCTCCCGACAGAGTAAAACAAGACTTTGTTCAAAATATAAAAGAATGGGAATATCAACATTTAATTGGAATCAGTAGACTCTGAATTTGAATAAGAAATGTGCTTTGAAAACATGGAATTCAGTAAATCCGTTCAATGGGATACTTATATCATATACGTGCATACAAAATTATTGATACTAAGCTCCAAGTGTAAATGTGTTTGATTCTTTTTGTGTGTTTTGTATCCTGTATCTATATATTCAATATTTATAGAACACCGTAGGTTCTGGAAACAAAGTCCAGAGTTATTGCCCTCAGCTGATGGGGACAGCAGAATCGTTTTTCATACCAGTTAATATTCCTTCTGTTTACGCACTTCTGGCAAATAATCTCCCTACAGAGCAGACAAAGGTATGGACATCATCCCATTTCTGCTACGATGATTGTAAACTGTATATACTATTACAACTGCTGCGTCTACAAAACTAATTATAATGAGGCACATTACCACTCCCGACGCTCCATTATTATTAGCCGGCTTTAGCACGGCGCCCATTGCAGCGCTCAAGAATTTGAAAGAATTTATTCCTACCTGGTACTCATTTTATAACTCACCTGGTTCGAGTGTGGCAAACGTGGACCGCTATCTCGCGACAGGGATTAAATAATGAAATGATAATAAAATTAAAAAAATTGACCTTGTCATCTTGTGAAATCATGGAACGACTTTGATTTCAAATTTAATATTTCATCAGATCCAGTCGTTTGATTGCATTCTTCATATTGATGGAGTCTGGATACGAGTACCAAGTTCCTTCTTCAATGAAAGTTACATTCTCTGTAGTGCTGAAGAGGTAAATATGTGTTTGGAAACTTGGGAGAAAAGTTATTGTTGATAAAAAAAAACACTGGACCATCAATATATGTACCTTTTGTCTTTTGTCCAGCATCTCCTCCTCCTTCGTGTCCCATTTTCACTTCTATCTTCTGCCTGCCTTTTTCTTCTTTCTTCCCTTTCTCACTTTCCTGTCCTCCTTATCGCTCTCTTGCTGCTTCTTCTAAGCCTTTCACCATTTTCTATTCCCCTTTTTTTCTTTTCTTCCTCCATCTTCTACCATACTCGTAATTATATTAATGCGTTTGCAGAGTGTTATAAATGTATCATATAATAATAATAATGATATGTCAATATTTACGCAGCTACTATATTAATATATGCATTTGTGCTTAATACAAAGTATCACATTATTACCCCGGCTGAAGCTGAGACGCCGTGATAAGGCGCTAAAGCATTCCAGGAATTTCTTCCTACCGGGTACCAATTTACTTCACTTGGGTGGAGAGTGGTAAGTGTAGATTAATGTCTTGCCAAAGACATCAGTGCCGCGGCTGGAATCGAACCGCGAACCATGTAATCCACTGTTACGGGGACATATCCACTAGGCCATGACTCTTATCCTGTATTTTGGTAAATATTATCCTGGCCTTTTCCTCTCTGCATCATCTTTACCCTCGTTTATGCTAAGGAAGACATTCACATTACACCTGTCTATCAATTTGAACTTAACACTATGTTTGTTTGAATCATTGATTTCAGTACATGTACAATGAGAACATCCTCGAGAAGAATGTAAACGTCTCGGTTCAGTGGAATGGGCAATACAACATAGATGATCCGACAGACACATATGGTATGATAAAAAAAGAATTACCAATACATTTTCCATAAATTCCAGAATATGCTCTGGATATACAATTAAAAGAAAAATGTCACAGCAGCCCTTCTTTAAAATGGTGGAATTGTCACTTACATACAATTTTCTAATGCAGGAAAATATAATTGTCCTTCATTTACCTTGATGAAATCATTATTTCTAAAATCTGTCAAGCGTTAAATTATATGTAAATTCATTGTTAATGTTAGGTAAACAAATAAGGAATTTGAAACAAACTGATTTCGATTTTCAAGTGAGACTTTACTTCTAAGTCTTCATTTGCAAATTCTGCCTGGAAGATACTATCATTTGAATAACTGTTCTGAATCATTATATTATAGCTTAGAGCCTTAGACGCAGCTTAGACGTTATTATACATAGATAAAAATTGCATTAGATTAATGAAGTGATTACGTTTGGTTTAAATATAAAGTTCCTCCCATATATCCCTTCTTTTCCATTGAAGTGACCCTGTATAAGTGTTCGGTTAACAGAGGAAGTTGCAGCCGGTGCCTGTCAGATGAAGCAACCCCATCGATCTTAAACTGTGGTTGGTGTGGTGATGACTGCAATGTCATTCAGAGTGATGTTTGTCAGATCAATAAGTTCCTCAGTCAGAATGAGACCCAGCTCTGTTCAGCACCAGTTATCACTGATGTAAGAAAATAATAGGTCATTTTACAATGTATAAGTACTTACCTGTCATCAAACACATTATTTGCGGTCCCGGAAGAGATCATATAGATTTTGTTTTATTAATGATGATATATGAGATTTGTAAGGTGCCAAGTCCAGTTGAAATCAAATGCTCAAGACGCAAGAAATCATGTATTTTTGTGAGTGATCTATGTGTAATAATTGTATAAATCTAGACTATTAATTACTTCCAAATGTCAAATAGACATGCATGATAAACATATACACACAATTTTATCAATGAAATCCTACAAAATAATCTGCATCAGATTATAATCTTGTTTTTCTTCTTTAGTTTTATCCCTTGTCAGGTCCTATCAATGCTCAAACGAGATTAGAAATTACGGGAACTGACCTAGGAGTAGAATTTGACGATGTACTGGAAATTGTCATAGGTGACTTGGTGTGTATTTTGACTGACATGGGTTCACTTTATCAGCCAGGACAGAGGTAAAAGCAACAAACATGGCTTTAATGTGTTCGAGGTATTCGTGTTCATAAACGTATCATGAATGGCCCCTGAGTGATTACGGAAGGGTGACATTTATTTGTTCCTCCATTAAGTTGCCGTTATCTTCGAGAGTGCTAGAATGCCAAATATATGTCTTCAAATTAAATATGTTACATATATGAAAGTTTGAGTTATTTCAAAATTCATGATATCATCGCGTGAATAAAAAAAAACAACGTACATAATAAAAATACAAAACACGAAACAATTTTGGCTGCCAAAAAAGTATATGTCAAATGATCGTTTGTCTGAATTGTTGTTGTTGTCAGTGTGAGCTGCATAGCTGGTTTATCTACTGAAGTGATATCAGGAAGCATTGGAATCACAGTGAGGTCTGGTGGAAGTACTAAGACCGGAGAGAGTACTACAAAATTCTTTTACAGGGTGAGTGCGTAACAAACTGCTTAGTTTACTTTTACATGAGTTTTGCTTAATAGTGTCAATAAAATCACATTGAAAATCAAATTCACAAACATATTTCCGTGGAACAAATTGGATTAATTATTGAAGAACCATTGCCGCGGACATTTCGTTTGGTTTATGCCTTGCCATAATACGCACACATGCTGGTGGACTTGAAATTCTTTTGATTCATGACTTGTCACATAACCTGTTATACTATAGCCAGTCGTGCCAGTGAAGTAATAAGCATGAGCCAATAAAACAATACAAACTTACACGTAATGTGTTACCTCTACTGACATTGCATTAAATTCATATTTGAGCTTTGGTATTTTCCCGTTAGATAGTTTATACGGCTGTTCGTAGTTTTTTGGAATTTTCTCTACAAAACAGAACATGTATTGTTACGTTATTATCATACTATCATATTGGGCTTTGAGATGAGATGAGCGTAATAATTGAATACAAAATGATAAAACATTCAGTCATAACCCACTCCAAATTGATGTGTAATCCTCTGAAACGATTTATGCGATTAATTGTCCTGCTAGGATCCCATGATATCAGGGTTTAGTCCCACGGAGGGGCAGGTGGCTGGAGGGACTGAAATCACTGTTTCTGGGATGTACCTCAACACAGGAAGGAACATTGAAGCTCGTTTTGAAGAAGCACAATGCAACAACTTGTGAGTATCACTTATATATTACGTACCTTAATGGTAATTTTATGATTTACATGTTTCTTAGTAGCATTTATTGTGTGTTGTTAGATACAATTGGAAGATTGTAGATGAATAAGTAGACACACTTCGAATTGCATTTAACTGATGGGAAAATATTTTTGATGGGAATGGATTCTGGAATATATAAGTTTACTATGTAATCACAATCACTAAGTAGAATTCAGAAAGACACACACACACACCTATTGCACCCACGCACACCTACACTAATCGGTCAGGAAAAGCGAGTCGTTTTTATAAACAATATTAATTAATATACATAACACTAAAAGATTGGAACCCGTAAAGTGTCGGAAGATAAACTTAACCCCACCCCTCCTCTGGCATATGACATGTAGAGCTTCAATGTAATGAAATGTGCTCAGAAGACAGGTATAACATTCTGATATGAATGATTAATAATATGCCTGTTACTAACTCTTAGACATTTTCCTAGATTTTGTTCTAATGTATGGATGTACTTCTTATTTTCAGGATTGTTGAAGATACGACTGCGACTTGTATCACAAGCAACTTACAAATGAATGTACAGGCATTTGTTCCCTTGACCATGACATTCGATGGAGTTGAAAAGACATTTGAAGACTACAACTTTACCTATCACCCAAACCCAATTGTTAATGACAGGGACAGAACTGGTCATGAGTCTATCATGTCGTAAGAAACAATATCCTAAGTCTTGTTTAGAATTTGTGAGAACCTTTTCTATTACTAGAAAAAAATGATCGTCTGGCAATGCTTAATCATAGTATTTTTCGGCAAATAAAAAGAATGTAATGAGAACATGTACAGATTCAATAGTTTATAGTGTTAATTGAGTGCGTAACGAGTGTAAAGCTCTTGTGGGGACAATAAGACAACAGTGTACGAGTTGGCTAAACATAAGCATTATCAATTGCATCTAAATATCTCTTCATTTTTACAATTCAGAAAATGTTATACATCTTTCCCCACTCAATCTTAATACTTTATGGACAATAATGCATTAATTGTGGTCAGTTCTGGAGGTAATATTTTCTAAACGTACCTGCGTATATGCAGTTCAAATTTTTTCTTCAATAATCTGAAAAATGTAATACTTCTTCTTTTAATACAGAGGAGGACTCGATATCAAAATAACAGGACAAAGATTTGATCTCATCCAGGAACCCCGGATAGTAGTTTCGTCACTTACAACAGATGCTAGTAACTCTGAGGTATTTATTTATTCGTCTGCTGTTTGTTGATTGCTTGTTCACAAGTAGACATAGTTTACTAATATGCAACTTGCAAACTCACCATCATAACCATGCAAATCTCAGACCGTCAACTTCCCAGGAAGCGACATACCTTGAGAACAACAGTCCACGAAACCCTTTGACACATTCTTGAAACGTTTTCAGAGAGTTCGCTAGACTGACGCTGTTGATCTCGAGAACTGTCAATCGCGAGGGCTGTCGGACTACTTGTATGTGCTTTTAGTTAGATGAATTTGCTATAGTCGTACCGTTCATTGTTGGGATGTTTAATACAATCAATATTCAATACCTGTATAATTTCACGTTTCATGAAAATTATGATTCATCTGGTACCGTAGAAATTAATAGCGAATCATTAGATCTTCTTCCAGTAATTCATTTATAATTCGCTATTAATAAACTTTGATGTATTAATTAATGTATGCCCCACAGCTCTGCAATGGAACAGAAACTCTTCTGATCTGTCCAACCCCAAGCTTTCCTGACGATGTTATCTCTACCAGAAGGAGACGAGCTACAAATGGAGTTATGACAGCAAATCTGACATTTGACTTTGATGGATACATCGTCGATGGCGGCCTTATAGAGTACTACCCGGACCCTATCTATGAAAGCTTCAGCGGGCCAAATAGAATCTATGAAAGTGGCAACAGCCGGCTTGAGATCGCAGTAAGTCATGCATGTTTGATTTTAAATGTTTATTTCAATTATCATTTCATACTTCTTCACGAATGGGATGTATGTAGTATTTTTTTCTTTACTAATGCACTCCACCTTCTGGCGTATTCTTACGCTATATTTGTAGAAAACATTGATACTAGATATTACGTGGTATTTTGTTAAGATAATTATGCATCATCATGTGAGAGACTTGAAATACCGTAACTGTTTCCTCACCAGGAGCAAATTAGTTATTTATTATTTTGTTAATGTTTCCTTCAGAATCATGACGTAGTTAAGATAAAATTAATTTTGTGTTTTCTGTTTTAATTCTCCTGTCCGTGATCGCATTATATGAGATGAATTAATACCCTTCATTATTCTTCAACTTACTCCACCATTGAGAATTTCAATATTCGGGATGCTACCCCCGCCTTAGAATTACCGGTAGCTTAATTCGTCAGCGATTGAAAGCAATGTCCTGCTAGAAATATTATCATACAGTGTATATTGTGATTCATCTGTATTTTCATTCGTTGACAGTATTGCTTAATTATACTATTACACTATAGTTATAGAGAATTAAGGACTCGATCAGATCAATTTTTCCCAATTTGTTTAAATAAAAATGGTTTGTTTTCACTCAAACTTTCAGATTATCTTTAATTGTACATCTAGCATTGAATTCAATACCTAAGCATCATTTTCTCTCATCTGAACAATGTTACCAAGTCCCTTTAACTCTATACCTGCGCTCCTTGTATATTATTTCTTTTCTTGTCATTTCTAGGGGATGAATTTAAACTCGGCAAGCACAGATGATGATGTTCAAGTTTTGTTAGGTTCTGATGGAGTCTGTGATGTTGATGTTCTTGATATTGATGTCTTACGATGCCAGTTACCAGAGATGAAGCCTCAACCAGTAAACATCAATGGAACAGTCGAACCTGGAACTACCCAAGATTTACCAGCTGTAAAAGTATGTCTTTTACTTATCTTGCTAATTTCCTATCATCGTTTTACTACCAAAATATGTCCAACTCACACATTTTTATAATTTTGGGGTGTATTTGAAAGATTCATTTTCCAAGTTTAATCTTAATGTAGTATTTCTTTTCATTCGTATCTCAAAGAAGCTTTTGGGATTTTCATAATTAAAATGATTTTAAAATTGTACACAAAGTGACTTTTCTGATACCCCTCTAAAACAAATGTTCATACATTACAAGGTATATATGTAATGATGAGGACGTCCCATCTTTGAAAAGTAGAAGGAATTCGTTAAAAGAGTGTCAAATATTTTGTAATCCTTTCTATTAGGTACTAGTATAACAACTCCATAGGGTTGTTGTCTTCTTTGTTAAGGCTTGAGGTTAACGTAACTTACGAGGGTGTATCACCACGAGTCGACGCTTCTCCTCACAACTACACAAGTATATTTCTCGATCATTATACCATAAAAATAGCATGGGACAGTGTTGAAATTTGTTGTGCGATTTCATTCGGCCGTTTATTTTCCTTTTCAAAATAGGCTTACCCTAATGAAATAGGTGAAATAATTCGTCCATTATGAGGTTCATGGATAACACAAATCTTGTTCGATAAGCTGGTAAAATTTGAAAAAATTCACACCATAATTTGATATCTTTAAGATCTGTCATCACTCTTGCATTGAATGAATCAAATTTTATAAATCAAATGTCATCGTCACATTAATACACATAAATATATATGTTTGAAGAGATTATCAGAAGATGATCGAAACCAATTAATCAATCAAATCAATTACAGGTTTTCCATGGAAACTTGGTATTCTACCCTGGCTACGTAAAGTACTCAACGACATCCATCAAAACCGGTCCCATTGTCGGTGCTGTGATTGGGACCGCTTTGCTCATCTTCATACTCGTCATCATCGGCGTCGTCATCTTTAGAAAAAGTCATCATCGATTAATCAAGCAGGTCCAAGTGTTTGAAATGCTGGAGAAGAAGATTCAAGAGCGAGTGGAAACTGGTAAAGTAGTAATCTTTCATTGCTTAGTCATAATAATTTAGTTTATAACAAATGTGTTATTAACAGTCGCAATAAATGATTGTATTATGACAATAGTACATAATTGGTTTGTTTCTCAACAGATGAATTACTATCATGTTTTCCTAGAATACTTTGATGACGCAAGTAATGTCCAATCTTAACAAAGAATTGGTTAAGTGGTTCCTGCATTTCTCACGCAACATGTCTCTAATTTGAGGATATCGTTAGGAACATGCCCTCAAGAGGAAAATTTGTTGACAGAGTTCAGACATATTTCAAGCGAAAAACTACTATCAATTTATTGAAGGTCTACCACCATGAATGAAAGAATAGGTAAATTTATCCCAAAATGTGAAGTATTGGGGTATCATTGTTCGATTATTTTACTCTTGTTTAATATTTTTATTCAGCTTTTCATGAACTACAGGCTGACATGTCTGAAGTAGAGGAACAAGTCAGCCATCTTGGTGTACCCTTTGTGAATGCACTAGATTACTCCAAGAACATGCTTTTGCAGGATTGGCTGTTTTACCACCAACCACAGACCCTGAGGTATATACTTATTTATTTTAATGTGGATTATTGTCTTGCCAAAAGACGTTATTATCGGGTTGAAATTCAAACCCTCAACCCGTGGATTGTGAGTCAAGTGAATAAGTCATTATACCATGACACCTCAACCGTGACTATGGTTAATACGTAGTTGAATAAATCATGCATTAGAAACATGACAAGCATATATTACATTTATGTAATCCTACCCTGTTCTGGTAACATTGAGGATGAAAATGGTTAAAGTGACTCTTTGGTTATTCAAATATTCCTGCAGCTGAGAGAACAACTATCTACTACAAGTTGTTCGGAAATGCCTGAATCCCAATCAATTTACCTAATATTTTGCAAGTATTAAACGGTGAGATATGAACCGCATGTCGATGCATTTCAGTCTGGTTCAGATTAAACCAATACTTTCAACATTGAAGAAAAGAAAAGAAAAGATTGCAAGGGATGGGTTTGCGAATGGTCAGTAATCAGACCCCCTCGAATTATCATCACAGTCTAACCAAATGTTTTAATTGAATAACTTAAAGATAAGCTCAAGTTCTGGTAATGATAGAAAATAGATTCTCACAGAATCCAACAAAACTTACACTGTATGTTCAAGATGACCAATAAATGACATGTGCCTAACGATTTTTGTAGAGAATGTATGGGGCTGAGTAATGAGCATAACAAGATAAGGAAATCAAGGTAAGCATAGGCCCGACACCATGTGCTTAATGCAGGTCACTATGTGCAAATGAGAGTTGTGGTTTTTATTGAAAATTATTTTCAGCAAGTTTTGTGAGATTTCTTTTAATTTACTGGTTCAAACAATCAATCTACTGCAGGATAAACATTCCAGAATTAATTGTAGCCATGTTCTCTCGACAAACGATGCCCAAGAGCTCAAGATTAGCTTTAAGCTTTGCTATTTTCTTTATCATGTTTACCATGTTTTATCTGCAGTACATGAATTCTGACCTGGAGACGGCAATGATCATGTTCTCTAGACAACTCAGTAATCCTGACTTCTTGACTAATTTCATCAAGCATCTTGAAGAACAAAGAAAATCCAAGAGACGGGATAGGTTTGTAACAATCTAGTGCTCTATAGATTGCCCAAATCCGTTATGTTATTGAAGTTTTGAACTGGAGAAAGGGCTCTCTATCTTTAAATGTTTCTGTTATCCTCCCATCCTTATTTCATATCAATATGTAGCATCCACCCCTCCCCCTATGTTGTCCCCTTGTCCTCTCCTTGTGTCTGTCGGTCTGTCCGTTTGTTTGTCTGCCAGTCTCTGCCTGTCTGTCTTCTGTTTGTCTTTTTGTCTGCGTTTCTCTGTTCTGTTTTTCACTCCCTCTCTCTCTCTCCTTGTACATTTATGTTCTCCCTTTCTCTGATCTTTTCGTTCCCTCCCTAATTCTCCCTCTTCCTCCATCTTATCTGTTGATCACAACATTTTCCTTTATCAATGTGCCTGCAATATTTTAATAGTAATTAATCAATGCACATATAAATATTATAGATATAGATGGAGAAGGTTTTCTCATGTATTTCGAACTAGAGATGGATGTTAATACTCAAAATCTTATTTGATGAGATAAAGCTTTCAGACCAGTAACGAGTGTGCAGAAGAAGAATAAAACTAGTAACAAAAAAGAGACACTCCTGCATGATGGATTTTTCCTTTTGGTCTATCATAGAGTCAACATCGCCTCATTGATTACCGCCCTCTTGGTGACTGAAGGAAAGTTTGGATATTTCACAGAGTGAGTACATTATATCACGTCCACATCTTATGGTAGCTCTTACGGACCCAAAAGTGTGATTGGTCCACAGCTCGTCACGTGATATCTACTGCGAGGATCGTAATTTACCATGTTTCACTCCCGGTCATTTTGTTTCGATCATTGGTCGATGGTTATATTGACCATAATTATGGTCAAATACCCTACCAGGAAATATCTGTAAAATATTTGTAATATGATGTACTGTGCCAACAGTATTCTTTTATGAGTTGTGTGTATGTCGAAAGTTATTTGCAAGCTTACTTAACAAACAATCCATATAATCAAGAGACTAGAAAGGTCATCATTATTACGATTCCAATTGCTACCGAACACTATACCAATTGCAATATACATGTAGACAAATATGAACAAATAGTGCTATAGATGGAAATATCCTTAAAAAAGGCAGTTTGCTGAAAAGGGGTTTGAGCACATAACCAAATCATAAATTTATTCAACTTCGACCGACTCTACTTTGCAAACTAGTAGTCGCCAGAAAGTGTATTTGATTTCGGACTCATGAAAACAAGTTAATGGCAAGATGAAATATAGAAGAGTGTAATTGTTGTATACATTACAACGAGAGTCATGAACTTCATGAACATTATGACTGAAATGACACCTTGCCTCTCATGTTGATAGTGAAGAAAATAGCGATAACTTTAGTTGAAAGATTTAATTATTCACTAGTATTTTCTTATTGTTTATCATGTATTATCTTTAATCTAATGACGAAAGAAATTCATGATATTTGTATCGGTCTATTTCTTAACAGAACTCTGTTCAAGTTCTTGGAAGAAAGTATCGAGGAGGGGGCAGAGAGCGGTAGAGCAAGGTCACTCTTCAGGAGGTTCGAGACATTAAGATTTGTTTAATTAGTAATATTTTAAATGAAAGATTATCGCGATCGCAAAAAACTTTTTATAAATACAGTTAATGCGATTTCACTACCATTACCTCTCACCTTTTCGCACATTATAGTGACGTATTACATATTCCGAACTTGGGAAGTTTGCAATAGGGTTTTGAAGTTGCCCTCGAGATGATTTTTCGAAAGTAGTTGCGATCGTGTCGTTTTAAAAGTAAATATAATGTGTAGGTACAAAAATAATTATATACTGTGTAGTAGGTTGCTTGAATTGATAAAACTATTTTGATATCTTATTGAATATCATTGCAATTTTGTTGTCTTTTACTTAACCATGACCCACTCTAATAACCACGCAAAAAGTAGCACTGATGGTAATTGGTTGTCAGATAATTATTTCCTTTATCTAACGTTGAAATGCCACCGAGTAAGAAAAACACATCGCTTTCTTCGAAGGCAAGAGCACGTTTCTTTAATATACAATCTTAGTTTAGAGTATTAATGTCTGAACTTTTTATTTTATTTACTGTGATGTAAGTATTAAAATTCACTTTAAATCACTATTTAGCATCCGCGTTTAAAATGACTTTAACTTTATTTGTTCAGGACTGAGACCATCGTTGAAAAGCTCCTCTCCAACTGGATCTCCCTCTGCATGTATCAATATCTGAAGGTAATTAAAGTACAAAGGTTCATTAGAATCGAATAATAAGAATACGCTCATATATATAGGAAAGTGATATCGATGCCACTGTGATCATGATGATGGTGATATTCGTCAGACATGGGATAAAACAAATGAACAAAAAAGGACTTTTATAAATTGGATGTATTTTGCGTAATATAAATGACGGTACAAAGTATGTTAGTTCATCTGCATGATACATTGTACATAAGGATCACATCTAGTTTTAACAGAATTTGATAAGTTCGTGTAGTCATGTCATTTGTATACCTCAAGTTATCAATGCTCTAAAATCTGCTTGAAAGATGCGAGTCAAATTTATTCAGGTTTGAGGATATCGTGCATAACATTTTCGAAATATCTACTACATATTGTCATTTACTGCAACAAGATTTCTGACATTTAACGAACATTTTACAGCCCAACAAATGTATAATAGTACATTGTTTAATATCTTGCCTCACAAGATTACAGAACGAACATTATGTTGTGTAGCTAAACTTCACTAATACAATTAGCAATTTGCTTTGGCTCGCAATTTCACGCATATCATGTTTGTATCAACATCATATCCTCTTGAGTCTAATCATGTTCTCTGCGTTGTTTATTTTTTTTAAAAACAGCGGCAAGTGGCTGAATCTCTGTACCTGCTGTACCAATCCATCAAGATTCAGGTTGAGAAAGGGCCTATTGATATCACCACTGGACAGTCTGTCTTCTCTCTTAACTTTGAATGTCTCTTGGAAGAAGAGGTGGAATTCAACGAATTGGTAACCCAGCCTTTCATTTGTATCTGTTTCAAATAAAAATCTAAAACTTTGATGCTAATTTTCATTGCATTAAACTTATGCCTTATAATTTTTCATTCATGATGTTTCATGATGATGACGTCAAAGCAAGTCAAATCAAAAGTTTAATGCCGTGTAACAAGCCAAGCCAAGAGAAAGAGAGAAAGCGAGAGAAAGAAAGATAGAGAGTTGGATAGGTCAAATATCCATTATACTCGATCCCTTAGAAATGACCAGTGGATGTTGTTGTTGTTGATGATGATATAAAAATGATAAAGCTTGCGAAATCACCGTGTAAAGAAACAGAAGTACGGTCAAAATACGTTTATCTAAAGGATAATGTGAATGCAGGTCATGGTGCAAACAAAATAAATGGTAATATCATGTCGTTGAAAAATATACGGCCGTGGCATATTTACTGATAATTGATAAAATGACTCATACACATTGATTATATTTGAGTATTTTCACAGACCTTGTCAGTAGTGGGCAGGGACAGGCATCATAAGTACTACGTCAAAGTTCTAGATGTTGATTGCATGACCCAAGTCAAACAGAAGATACTGGACGCTGCTTACAGGAACAGCCACATTGTACAACAGAACAGAGCTCATGAGATGGATCTTCGTGAGTATGCCATTGATCTTCATATTTTCTCAAGTTTTAAAGGGATAGAACCTTGCAGAAACATTTAGCCACTTCGGGTGGGGGTGGGGGGCTTAGACCGGAAGTCTTCCGAGCACACATACCGCATTAGCACATATGAAAGAATAGGATGGCATTGCATGGGTAGGATCGCCTGACAGGCGTCCCTATTATACATATCGCGCTTCGTTCCTTTACATTCTGTTTATACTGTCAGATTCTGGTTTTATGTTTATTATTGCTATAGACTCACCGATAAATGCAAGACAAAGAGATTTAATATGTTTGCATAATGATGATAGTAGTCACATTTGTATAGCGCATAAGAGCTTTACGCGTAGGTATTAGTACCTCGGTCACTGGATCCCATTGCTGAACCAAATATGATAGTGCACACGCTCTGCTCCGTGGTGAGTATTCCATGCAAACGCCATTTTACAAGCGCACACATGCCAGCCTAACCACATTGACGTTCACATCCTACCGGGTGGTCTTCAAAACATCGGTGGAGATTTTCAAATGTAGATTAATGTCTTGCCAAATGACATAAGTGCCGCGGCGAGACTCGAACCGCGAACCATGTGATCCACAGACCACGACACCTTTACAGTATTTGAGTCTGTCTGTTTTAGCGCCTATTGTTAAATGTATGTAATAACCAGAGGTAAACCTGACGTCAACATCTTTTTGTTTGTTTCATATAGTGTGGTATCATCCCGGTGGGGAGGAGAGAATCCTGAAAGATCGAGATGAATTGAACAAAACCGTTGGGAACAGCAAGGGTTTATTCATCAATACAGTCAAGACTTACGGGGTAAGGAGATACTACAACTTATATTACCCTATATTATGTTGATTTTACAGTTCACATCTGGGGCATAAATGGTCCAAAGCCTTATGGTCATTGGAGGAAACAAATACATACATGCCATCAACTGTTACACATCTGCAATGTCTGCCGAAGGTATGGGTAACAATTCCATACTCCCTCTAGAACCTGTTGAAATGGTAGATAGAAGATGAATATCTCCGAATGATATTGTTTACATACGATTTCATTTCTTCTTGCATGATGAATGTTTATGCTCCAAATTATGCCGTGTTTCGGATTAAGAATTACTCGTTGTTCCTGTCATAACTGGTATATACAAAAATTGATTCCGATTATTATCAAGATGCCATTTGCAGGTCTCTGAAATGACCCACACAAATGAATAATCACTAAGTCTCACAAAGACTAAATCCGAAAACAGAACATTTGTTTTTATTCGACAGTGGTCTGCCGAAGTTTAATATACGACTTCATAATTATTTTTTGTTCATTATGATTGTGCAGGTATCCGATGGGTGTCAAGTAGCTCTGATCGTCAAGGCATCAATGAATGAGACAGGGGTGTATCAACCTGTCACCCCAGGGGTACAACTCTTCCAACAATGTAGGTTACTGGTATAAAGAGAGAGGCATGTCAGTGGCGTATCCAGTATAGGATGCAGCCGTCATAACTTGCCTCTCTCCGGTTGAATGTTCAGATAAAGACAGCACGCCCCCAAAGAAAAAAGTAATATAACTTCCTCAATGTTTTTGGCACACGTACATGGTCATCACCCCTTCTCCGGGTCTGGGTAAGAATCTGCACCCACCGTTTAGCAATTTCTAGATACGCCACTGCATACTCAGGTATT
The DNA here is from genome assembly GCA_037976565.1 of Mesocentrotus franciscanus. Classification (NCBI taxonomy): domain Eukaryota; kingdom Metazoa; phylum Echinodermata; class Echinoidea; order Camarodonta; family Strongylocentrotidae; genus Mesocentrotus; species Mesocentrotus franciscanus. The sequence continues at coordinate 18,321,300 of CP137678.1, forward strand.
TTGATTAATCAATATGAATGTAGCATCAGAGACAGTAGTAACAGTCCTTGGGAGCGTATTCATCTACTCTACTCCCCTCTTGGTCATGTCTATAAGAATAAAAGTCACAAAAACGAGCACTTTTGTATTCGTTATTTCGCGCTATGCCCCTAACACCCTCCACCCCCTTGTAATTAAATTACAAATATGAAATCTTGAATTTATTTACAAAACATTCTACCTAATGTACATGTGCATCTGCAAAGTTCGAAAGCTTTGGGTTTTTCCGGCGGGTCGATTTCTAGAGCAGTTTTGTAATGTTTTCAAAGCACGGTGAATGGATTTATTTCTCACTATGGCATGTGAATTTGAAGGAGGTACATAAATGTCACAACAAGTTATTTTATGATACTGTAGTCCTCTTTCATAATACACCATTCCCTGATACATCATCTGATATAACTTAATACAACATTTCCATAATAAATTATTTCACAATTGATTACTTTAGACAATAAATTATTTTATGATATATTATTTCATATGCTATTTCCTCTAGACCAAGAATATTCTGGTCCGGATGATGTCCGTGATAGAGACTACATAAGAATCCGGACTATGGAAAGTGGCGGATCTCGGATCATCCACTTGGTAAGAACAACTATTTAAATATCTTTCATCAACAAGACAGTGACAGTAGACTGACGAATGCTAACGGGTAAATACAGAAGGTGAACAAGGATTTTGTAACAGAAGGGATAGGCAAATGCCGGAAAAATCGCGAATAAGTAAACAAATTGTGTGTGTGTGTGTGTGTTTATTTAAGGAATGCAACACTCGGGGTTTTACAGGGTTGGGATGATGGTTTTGCTCACCCTACCCCTCCAAGTGGAACCTGTATAGAATCCGCCGATGGTTTTAATGTGAAACATTTCTTTAAAAAAATATTCTATACACCTACCTCTAGGTATCAAGAGCACAATTATCTAACGAGTGAAAAGTCTTCATACTTTAATTTGCGTATGTGGATGGAAAAACAATTAGACAATGAGGCCCATTTTCTTTTTTTTTTTTCTTATGTTTCAGTTCACGAGTAGATTGTGCACTCTAATTCAGATACAGTAAAAACTAACGAAAACACTACTCTTCCCATTTGTTAAACAAAACGTAGATGCTGTGTTAGATATCGTTCAGTAGAATGTATAGAACTCATAGAATTGAAATGTGTCTTTGATCTTGATAGTCTTTACACTACATTTATTCTGTGATTATTCTAATATCTATGCCTATTGAGAATTAAATAATATCCACTATTTCGAATATTTACTTGAACTTTTTGACCGTTTAGGTTGCCGAGGACCAACTACCCATAGAGAGCAGTACATCCCTGACCAAGCTGGATCGTGAATTCTTAGCACCGCGTTTGCTGGTTACTAAAGTAGGAAACTTAAATCTTTGTCACAATATTTATCTTTTAAAGCTTCATTTATGCATGTGTGTTTACACGAGCCACACAAAAGCAAGCGATGGCTTACCTGAAATCAACGTAGGTGTAGTCGCTCCATGACGATCTCAAACTAACATCGAAATCGTGAACACATTAAAAATATCATACTAATGACACAGACATTACGTGATCATTATTATTATTATTTTTTAAATATATCATTATCATTTCTAACCAGAAAACAATTCAGCCTCGCCTTGACGAGTTCCTTGCCTGTGTCTTCAAGAAGCCCGCCGAGACGCCACTCGCCATCAAATATCTGTTTGACTTCTTTGATAAGATGGCTAACAAGTACTGCGATGAGAAACCCGAGGAGATTGCTGAAGCATGGAAGAGTAACAGGTATTTGCATTAGCTGGCGTATCCACCATTTAGGGCGGAACCGGCGGACATCGCTCCCGCCTCCTGCCCTCCCCATTTTCGTTGCGATAAAAGACTACGTGGCAAATTTTGATGCTTTTGGTCATATGTTGAGACAATTATCGGGGATACCCCCCACCCTTCCAGTAAAAATTGGTCAAGAGTAGCTTAGAGGGGCGTCAGAATGGCCTGCTGATCAAAGTATCAGTAAAAATAGTCAGATTATCAGGGTGATTGTAGCGTCATCTTTGTGGTACGCTATTTACATTGCCCAATAATTGATTTCTTGAAAGTCTTTACGATCGTTTTAAACGTGTGTGTGCTCTTTTCATTGCATCATCACTTCCAATTCTCAGTCTATCACTACACTACTGGATGACTACATTGACGCATCCGTCCTACGTCTTTGACATGCGTCAGTCACGATCTGCTGACCAGAGCGTTTCGGTCTTGGCTAACATGCTGGATAATGCCTGTAAGAAAATACGCTCGGAAAATACGCAGGTCAGTATAGAAATAGACAAGCTAAAGTAGTCATTGTTCATGTGTATTGCATCATAATACGCCAGACATAGTCAAGTTCTTTATACTTAGTAGTCTGTTGGAAGATTTCTCATCAAATTTACATTCTTCAAACACGTCGACTGCCCGCAAGAAGGCAGACAGCTTTGTATTGTCAATGGCAGTCACTGCCTCCTTGCGGGCAGACGGCCTCGCATTAGGTCAATATCTTCTTTTTTTAAAGTGATTAGTCATAACAAAACATTCTTAAATATTGTTTCCCTTTTTCATGAACGCATTTAGAACATATTATATGAATAACTGATAATCGATTCAAACGTACATTTTGTTTAAACATAGTCCACATGGATAGTACATGAATTATCAACATACCGGTGCATATAATTCCAAATTGTTTTTCTCCTATAGTAAGGGTTACATGGAATATAAAAAAATAACATCTATATAAGAAACAATCGCAGGATATTCAACTATAACAAAATTGATAATGATGATTAATAACAACAAACAACGCAGAATTCACACTGCAACTACTTCATGAACCTATCTGTAAAAAGTTTACCATTTGTCGACAAAAGAATTGAATCTTTGAACCCTCTTTCAGGAGTCTGCCCTCAATCGGGTCCTGTTTTACAGGGATCTTCCGAGCCACATCAGAACCATCGGTGAATACTATGAGACCATCAAAACATTGCCGCCACCAACGACAGAAGAGCTCCAGGAGGATAACCACAGAATTACACAGGTTTCTCTTCTTTAACTTTGCACTATTTTGATCGTAGCCATATTTTGCAACAAACCACACATCCAAACATATATTTTTCTATGGCAGTCTCCTTGTCATTTTTCAGACAGCTTCATTAGATGTATAGTAAATATACTGATAAATTGAAGGTAGCTCAACCATGGGCACCGAAAATGTAACAAATGAACATATTTTGTAATACGCTGTAGAACTACAATGTAAATTATTTTTATTAATTGTATTGATGACTGTATTCCTTATGACCTATGAATTGGTGGCTTGATGTAGAATCATGCCTAGTTTACATGCATGACAACAATAATACAGACTTTGTTAGAACAAAATAGCATTCCTATGTTTGTATGTTGGTTTTTTCTATAGGACTTTTCTGGTCTGTTCAGTCGAGTGGCGACCCTCAGCAAGCTGTATGACTTCACATCTCATGATACAAGTCCTCTGGTTAGTAGGCCGATGATTACTTCATGATTTTTTAGCAAAAATCAGGAATTTTGTATAGGTGATTGGTATATACAGACCTTAAATGTTCCGCTCGATACTATCTGAATACAACTTAACAGCTTCTTTCTGTCTCTCGCTTTCATGTCTAAATCTTATATGACGCTACCACTTGTATTTTTTCATATATCGCTTTTGTATTTTTATGCTTGTATTATGATGTAAATATCTTATTACTTTGTAAAACAGACAATATCAGCCTTGGGTGGCATGGCAGGTTGTTTTTTAATAAACAAATTAATGTTTTCTTTTGGGGGGACGCCTTCCGCTTTCCATTATGCATTAGTTACATATGTTTATTAATTGTATGGACATTTTATTCATGATGAGGACTTCAGCTCAAGTAATTTGACGACCCCCTTTTTGTGATCACACAAGTCATTATACAATATATATGGAAAATGAATGAAAATCAATCAAATCAAATGTTAAGCAAGCTGGAGTAATTTGTGTAAACTTGATTGGCCCATAATTAGTTTAAACTTGTCTAATATAATTTTTGCGCACACATTTCTGTTCTTCTAATTTTACCCATCTCTGACTCTTAAGTTTCTCTATTTCCCATATGATATTTCTCACCCACTTATAATTTGCTAATTGGGACTAATTTATCAAATCGTTAATATTCTCCCAAAGCTCGTGTGGACATATTTTCCTATGTGTTGTAATCTGTAGCTGATGAGAAAGTTCTGAAATCATAACTTCATCATTTTGACGTATAACCGTTTATAGCCAGCACATAGGCACCGAAAAGAGGAAGATATAGGCAGTTAATCCTACATTGTAATGATACCACTTAAGTCAACGAGTTGGAAGCAATGATCATGAGCTCAACTTTAATTATTTAAACCAGAGAGTATTAGTGTTTTTGTAATCATTTTCTCTTTATCCACAGTTGGATTCGATCACAGAGCTGATGCCAAACTAGAGCCTTGGTCGTCATCGCACTTTCCAAGCTCTCATCGTGGTTCATGATACTATACATCGTGATTACGACTTAAAAATGCTTGTATTCAGATGGAATGGGTAAAAGGCGGCAACAATGTGTACAGTAGGCCTACAAGAATATATTGATACTCAGATTAATGCTGTTTAGCTGTATAAATGCAAAGTACTTTAAGTCTACTAAGGTGGTGTGGAAATGTATGTCTTATTATGCTAAGTAATCATGTATTCTAACTTCAGTACAACAGTTACTATTTTAATTCAAGTCGCATTTGTTGTCGCAGTTTGCTATTGTTTACAAATTTGTAATATGTTCTTTGTTTATATCTACAGATTGTAGCCATATACTGTTTGTGGTAAGCTTACTAAACAGACTCGTCAGATTTCTTTCAGTTATGTTAATTATTAGAAAGGAATTAAACATTTAAAGCTTATTCGATATCGTATCCGGCTCCTTTCTCTTGGTGTATAAGGTTAAACTTTTAGAAAATGACAACTTAGATCACCTAGCCGTGATCGAAATTACAGTTGTTTTCTGGTACTGTCAATAAAATTTGTATCATATCTTTACACATGTATCATCGACTTAGCGACTTATTGGAATAGACAAGTTCGTGGTTAGCACATTGTACAAGGGACTCAAAATATCCACATGTCTTTACATATAGGGTTGACCTAGTCCCACTTCGTGCATTCAAGAATAATCAATGCCAAAGTCATGGATGTGCTTCATGGATACCTTTCGTTTGCCCGTTTGAGAAAAAAATTCGACCTGTGTATCAATAAATGTACCGTCGATGCACAAATGTACCGTCGATGATAAAATATACCGTCGGGTTACAGTCGATGCACAAATAATGACCCCAACTATCCACAGATCTTTTACACATGAAGAAGTCTCACTTTGTGCGTTGGTACTTGTCCATAAAAAAAGGCTGACGCTATACATGTATTATCTTTTTTTAAAATCACAATAGCGCATTGATACTTTTTCGTTTACTACGAATCACTGGATGTTCTTGTACACTATGCTACATTTAAGTACAAATCCTACATATGAAACCGTATGAGAATATATTTGTAATATTTGGTTGTTTTTGGATTTAAATTTGCGAATTAACCTTTGACATAGGAAAATGCTAAGTTATTAAAACTTCGTCCAAAATATATTTCTTTATATATGTATATCTTAAGTACATAAGTTTGATTTAAACTATGGAATTCATCATTGTTGTGCCATTGATAAGAAATTGCCTTGTTATGGAGTTGTTATCACGGAGGTGATAGATGACTGCATGGGTGCAGTCCCCTCTTGGTTACGTGCTTGTTTTCGTGCTTGTTTTTTTTATTCATATAATCATAGACGGGCATTTGGACAACCACCACCACCTTAAATCCGGGCATCGACGTGAAAGAATGTCCCTATATGTTTAGCAGCGTGGTGCCTGTATATAATCATATATGTAATTTTTATAATCTTAAATAAAAACAAAAAAGTGAAACCGCAGAGTTGATATTCGGGTATGTTATGCCCAAAATAGGTAGATCATAACTGGGAAAATTATATATTTCTAAAGTAAACTCTCCCATTAAGCACCAAAGCCATGTAATCGATTATTTTTAAATTGTCTGTATTGACTGAATTATACATGCGAATAAAATATGTATGCTGCAATGGTGCAGCATTTAGTGTATACAAATTGGCTCTACATATCAAAGAATCGATATTGATTTTCTACTGACATGGAACCGAACATTTTTCTAAGGTGTCGTTTGTAGTTATCATAAATGGTGCATGCATTGCAAAATAATTTTTCATTGATACTTTATGAAGATGTAATTGTCTTTTTTCTGATCAGTCTTTCATGTAATGCTTTTACGAATAGGTTTGCTGTACATATCAAGCGAGGAAACATCGAAAAAAGAACCTGTGTTATTTTCAGCTTAATTTTACATCTTATCAGGAAAAGTAGTGAATATATTGGGAACATAGGATTAATCAAAATATGAAAATAGTATAGAATAGTGCAGAATATGCGTTTCGAGATGAAGTTTTAGAATGCTAACGAGTTATACTAAATTAAAAAAAAACATATTTCCTTTTGAATTTCGCATTTCCTTCCTCCTTCTGTCTCCATTCCCATCTCTGTATTTCTCTGATTGGTCTATCTCTCTCTCTCTCTCTCTCGCTCTCTGTCTCGCCCTCTGTCTATGTGTGTATCTGTCTGTCTCTCTTTCTACATGTATATTACTTCTTCTATCTTCTAAGGGAAATTTGGTTTATTCTATCTAAATGAACAGCTCTTCTGTTGTCATAATTGGGTGATACTGAATAATAATAAAGTATCGATTATAACAAGGGATTATGTCGTCCACTTTGCTCATTTCTTTGTTTAAACTGAATTATAGTAAACACCAATGTTGATTGCTAGCTGAATGACACAATTTGACTATTAACTAAAGAATAAAAACACATAAAAATAATGCATGAGATATTACTTTGAACCATGAACTCTGTATCTAATAAACATATATGTACCATGTAAACATGTAAAATATAGATTAGAAAGAGAAATATCATCGTATCAGGATCATAAGATATCTTTGTCTTCTAAGACTGGCCATGTATTCTGACAAATAAATAGCTTTACTTTGCTAAGCAATAAATAATAAGTATAGAATCTACACTAAAACTACATTGCTCAATTCAATATGACAGTAAAATAATTCGATGGCACTACTAACAAATATTGTAGGGGCAAGACGATTTTTTTTGTCAGTTCACCTCAAATAGGTCAATCAAATTTAGGTAAGTTTGAAATACGAAGCTGGGAAGCATATAGATCGACCACAGGACTGATAAATGATGTCCTAATAGATAATACATAAGGTGGGTTATGTATATCATTTCATTATTGTCCATGAACCCCCCCCCCACAATAAAATAAGAAATAAAATACTATGAATACTACCAAATTAGAATAATAAGGATAACAACAACCAATAATACATAAATAAATAAATGAATAAATTAATAAATGAATGATAAAATAGATAAATCAATATAAATGATAACAAGAAACGAAATAGGGACATCAACAAAAGGGGACTCCAGCATTGAAGTGGCTGTGTGGATGAAGGAGAAAAACAACTTAGGACATGCCTTTCATTCTGCATAATGTTATTAAAAGTGCTCACTGCAAATCACAATATCATAAGAGTCAACTCTACAAATCATATTTAAAATGATGATACAACAAAATCATCATTAAAGACAAGACGAAGTGAGATAAACCATATTAACTAAATGTATTTTTCATTATCTGCATTTGTACTTGATTATTACAGTGCCATCAAATTTACAAACATGTATCACACAAAAAATTGTAAAAAATTGCTTTCAAAACCAATATTTCTTTTTCATTGTCTTTTGGGATATTAACAGTGTTCGGGATTTCTTTGTTCACCAATACGAACATGTTATAAATTGTAAGAATTAGTAGAAGGTTTCAGTTTTCTTTGTCTCATGAAGTCAGATGCAACGATACTATAGAATGTTGACGTTTAAACTAAAATCAACAATGAAAACATCAAAACTTTAGTTCTGAATTCAATGCTACCCAAAACATATGTCCATTTAAACATTAATAAGAGGGTTGGACATTTGAATACATCAATCATGGTTAAAATGATAACAACACCTCAAGATAAAAATGGACATTATTCACGCATAGTATAGACCATCATTAAAAATAGTGGTAGTTTAAACATAATCACACGTCTGAGCACAGGGAGAGGGGGCAATATTAGCCAGGTTATGGCTTCATGGGTAGCATGAATCGACTGTTTCCCTAAAACGACGCTAGAATTGCTAGTGTTTCCCATGTCAGATGGAGTCATTGAACCTCAAATCACGTCAATAGTTATTTACCCACCTGTGACCTTGTTTTCTATACCTATTCAAAGATGTATTTGATCGCTCCCCTGGAACATTTCTCAATGCCATGCAGACTACATTTAAAGGAAAAAAAACTTTAATAGACAACTACTCTAAAAAAAGCACACCAATCAGAGAAGTACATCAGTGAAGTTTGAATGAAATCAGACACAAAAGTATATCAATGGGCACTTTAAATTGGCTGAATCGGTAATGTCAGTGGGGCGTAGTGGTGGTCAACTTTCCAATTTGTTAAACACTTACAAATGACTAAGATATCAATTTTCAAAATGTTTGATATAGTTCCCCACGGGAGAAGGCGTTTAGGAGAAAAAAAGATTATTATTATTATTTTTTTTTTTTTTACATGACACAAAAGAGAGTTTTACGTAACTATGGCACAATCCGCTGACCAACTTGCCAATTAGAGATTCGCATATATTTAGCGATGTCACATTTCAAACATTTTACTTTTATTATCAACTTTCGCTATAGTTTTTTTTTTCTTTCATATATTTCTGTTTTCATACAAGTGAAATTATTACACAGGTTGGGTTACCCTTTAAAAACTTTAACCTTTGATCTGCATTGCATAGAATGTGGATCTAAGCTTGTTTCGAATATAAAGTGCTCCATTATCAAAACCTCTATGGTATCTTAAGGTGTACTGTGCATTATGTACTCAATGCGTCAGAAGTCTTCCCAATTTAGCGGATGGTTGGTAAACAATTAAATAAACATATTATACACTGATAAAGAAAATCCAACCTTAACAAGCATGTACTTTAAAAGAAAGCAGAAAAATCAGAAAGCAGACTGGTGAAATTTTACATAAAGTCGGACAAAGATAAGATAGTTATGAATTTTGAAAGATATAATCACTACACGTGTATTGGTGTGTTCATTGATTTTCAGAGGGCATTTGATACTATAAACCATGATATTCTAATTGGTAAATTATCTCATTACGGAATACGTGGCATTGCGCTCCAGTGGTTTGCAGATTACCTCAGCAATAGATTTCAGTTTGTGAAATACCGGGAAACAATGTCTCAATATTTTAATATATCATGCGGTGTCCCACACGGATCTGTTCTTGGCCCAACTCTTTTTTCTCATTTATATAAATGATTTGCCAAACTCTACAAATTTTTTCAACTTCAGGTTATTTGCTGATGATTCAAACTTGTTCCATACCTTTAAGACTGGCCAGAAAGATATTGATACGAATGAGGTGAATAAGGATTTGAATAAGGTCCAGCAGTGGTGTTATGCCAACAAGGTCACAATTAATCTAAGCAAATCCAATTATATGATAATAAAGGGCAAAAGGAGATCCGTCCAAACAAAGGGTGCTCTCGAAATATCTGGATCTAAATTACTTGAAGTAGATAAGGCATATTTTGTAGGACTACAAATTGATAAGCATCTCACATGGATTGAACATATAAAAATGGTAAATCGAAATATTCGCTAAATAGTCGGAATTTTGTTCAGAATAAGGCATTATGTCCCACAGATCATTTTAGTGCTATTATACAAAGCGTTAACCCAGCCACATATTTTGTATGGAATTGAAGTATGGGGAACCACATATAAAACCAACTCGAATTGTATTTTCCTTACCCAGAAAATGGCGATGAGAGCGATAACTTTAGCCCAAGAGGTACCCAAGGCATTCAAACCCCTGTTCCGAAAGATAAAATTCTAAATATTTACATCCTTCATTTCCTATCTGTCTCAACCTTCATCTATGACTTATTAAATGGCAATCTTCCTCACTCCTTAATTGAATACTGTCAGGTAATAGAGCACAGATATGGCACAAGGGGCAAAGAACGTGGACAACTATATCTGCCTAAATGCAAAACCACACAAGGTCAATTTTCAATATCATTTATGGGCGTGAAAATATGGAATAGTATACCATATGATTTAGGAGCAATAAGATCTAAAAATGCTTTTCGGAAGGGGTTAATGAAACATCTAAACACTTTGAGTTAAACAAAAGTTAAGACTTCTTAAATTTGCAAAAAAGAAATCTCAGATTAGAGAATTTTTAAACAGATCATCACATTAGATAATGATATATTTTTTAAATTAATTTTTGGTTCTGATACGGAAGTCGACATAAATTTGACCTACATGTTTATATTAAGTAAGGAATATTTCTAAATGAATATTCTATTTCCTTGTTTACTTTCATTATATAGTTTATGTTACATGTATATATATGTAATATAGTTAAGTAAAAACTAGTTTGAAAATTCTTGCCAAAGACAGGGAAACAGACTCGACTAGCACTTGTGCTAACTTCTGGTACCCCCTTTAACAACAAAAGTGTACACATAATATTTTATTTCATTTGTATATAACATACTTTGTAAAACGATGTTTATATTATTCATGTGTAATGTTATTTATCTTGTGTAATCATGCTTGATACATATTGTTTTACTTGTTATTATTTTTGTTGTTAATAAACTCAAACTCAAACTCAAACTCAAACATATAGGCACTTCAAACTAGCTGAATCGGTAATGTCTCTGTGACAAAGTGCTATGCATTTTTTCTAATCGTTTCAACACACAGTATGGCTATAATTTAATTTGTTCAAAATGTATAACTCAGTGGGTCTTTTCTGTTTAGAGGACCAATGATAATATTTTTTTGAGTAGCGCCCCTAAGGAGAAGTTAGTAAGGAAAAATAGATATTAATAACTTTTTTAGACACGACAACCGGGTGAGTTGTCCGTGACTTTCTCGCAACACACTGACCAAATTGCAAACTTGAGATTCATACAGATATAGTAGTCTCATATTTCAAACATTCATAACATTCCTATTATTGGTCCTATTTATTTCAAACTTTCGTCATTTTTTTTCCTAACTATTTCTACTATAATTCAAATAAAGTTATTACAAAGGTTGGGTTGCTCTTAAATAGTTAACTACACAGATTGCACTGACAGGGAAATGGTGTTCACTTTTTAAAACAAGGATTTTGATGTAAACTTTAATTTGAATTTTGGTGAAATGTGGCCAAAGTGCCCAATTTTTTTGTTTTAGGGGCCCACCATTTTTAATGCATTTCAGGACAAATGTTTTGGCTGGAAATGTTCTTTTGGTGTCAAAAACCCACTAGGAACTATGACATTAAATATGGTAATGGTTTAAGACCTATAAAAGAGCACATGAGCCCGGAAGTTGTTTCAAATAGTCACAAAGGATTGCGACATACAAAAGGACTGCTTTAAAATATTTTCTGACGTAATAGGAGCACAGTTAATCTATATTTTCAGTTAAAAATACAATGATACTTTATGAGTTTGAGATTTGATAGCCAAATATGTCGCAGGGACCCAACATCTGATTTTAAGGGCCCAAATGTAACATAAGTGATTAAAGAGCATCAAAATATAGTGAGATGATATATTTTCCTTTTAAAGACATTTGGACATATGTTATGATAAAGGTTCTTTCACCAATACAACATCATTTACTTAATTTTTGTAATAATTATTTTAATGGTAGTCATTTTTGGAATTGTTTTGTTTTCTAAACTGTACTTGTATCGAAATAATTTGTTTGGCTGTAAGGGGTCAGGCTCGACTAGCACACGTGTTATTATCTGGGCCCTTTTTACCGCCCAATATTGTTTTCTCATTGTACATGTAGATATCATTGTATGAAATGTATTGTACTTATTTGATGTTGGTAAATAAAATATAATCAATATGTTGTACGCCTTTCCATTATTATCTTTACCACAAGTGTTTCATATCATTATTACCACATATATTCCTGATATGACCCTAAGTGCGACCTTTTATGTTTGAATAGTGGATCATTCCATTATGGAATGGGGAAACATTAGTAGGTTTGTTTTTTATTAACTGTCACGTTATTGAAATACATGCATATCATTTACTGCCTACATACATAATTTATCACACAATACAATGAACAGAAAAGTAGGAATGCTTATTCAAAGGACTCAATACTGCTCCTGCCTTCCTTTAAAAATGATTGAAAGAGTTTTGTAAAGAAAATAGTACATTCTAAAAGCGGAAGTAGTGCTATATAATCGAAGCATGTTCAGTTTGCAGGCAGACATATTGTAAAACATCGTCACCTGACTGCTAAAAACTACCGATTCAGCTTGATCTCTGCCTTCTGTTGAAACCAGTACGAAGGGTGAGTATTGAATGACCATTAATATACTTGGATTATGAAATGATTTTGACTGTTATTGACAAATGATGAAGATGTAATTTTATTAAAACCAATTCTCATTACATTTTAGTAAAAACATGGCCTAAGTTTAAAAGAATTGAATTTAAATCTTAAAGATACATGAGTATCAGCATCATTGCGATTTTCTGGATTCTAGAAGATAAAGGGTAAAACATTGCCATTGGCTGAAGAGCTGTCATCTAAATTGACAGCCCTTTTAAAAAGTGACATTTTTGTTAATGCATTCTTCATGCTGTCCTTTTTGAAAAGTTAATGCAATGTATTGATGATTTTCATCGATATTTTAAGAAAGAAAACATCACCTCAAAGATACTACATGGCACATCATTCTATAATGGCTAATATTCACCAAATTATAAGCTCAGTACCTGAGCGTATTTCTAGGTCCAAGCGATTTCATTCACTTGGTTTA
>CP137678.1:18334979-18431520 GCA_037976565.1 Mesocentrotus franciscanus
TTGCTTTACAACAGAAAATCATTTCTTGATATCAAGAAATAGGAATAAATGTTAAAACGGCTTGCCATAAATACGCAGCAATACGCAAGCCAAATACGCAAAGGTGTGACTCAGGCAGTACCTGCACTAAAACCCATCTTGTGTGTCAATAAAAGAGTGGCAGTTTGCCAGAAACGTAGATGCATGGTAAAGCGAAAACAATGATTTGTTGTTTGCAAAATTCGTTGTTGTGCAATGATGTCATTATTCATACTTTTATCATTTTACACAGCAAAATTTCGGCAAGCATTTAAGTCGATGTTTGACTGTCTGCCATGCTGCCGATCACCACGCCAATCACCGGCTATCGATGGAACATCTGGCCCCGCCTACCGACGCGCAAACAGCACAGGAGTGTCCGATACGCATACAACGGAATACGTACCCATGACGTCAATCAGAAATGGGCGTGGCGTCAATAACAACATCTCCGCGATGTCAAAGGGAGTGTGAGATAGATCATCTAGTACCCCAGTCACACCAACAAGATCGAAACCTGACCGACAGCAGATCGAACATACAATTACATTATCGAGAATGTGCAAAAGTCGGGCGGTTTCTAGTCCGTTTTTAATCGGTTTGGCGGTGTGAAGTATAAAACTCATGATTTTATTGATGCGGCCAATGCGATCATTACACGGTTTACATAGTCCATTCATCGAAAAATATGGCCGCTCATCTGTCGAGAACATACTATATAATGTAGTATATAGTCGATTTTCATCGAGGAGGAGGAATAGCATCCTATGCCTGCCCCCAACACCCGATTGTAATTAGTCATCAGAAGCACAAATTGAATTTGAGCTTAATACCGACTAGTCCTGTGTAATAAACTTACAAGTAAAAAAAATCTGCAAAATAGTACTTCAAAATTGAAAAGAATGTCCTCCCCAGTCCAAACGTTCTCCGATCTCTAGTCGGCTATGCTCCGGGTACTCCCGCATGGGATGGAGTCCCAACAATGGTGCGGTGTGTTAGCGGGTAACGAACCCGGTCGGACAATATCTACTCACGGACTCATGTTCCCTTGGATATCTATTCCCTATAGGACGATTACCCCCAGTCATGGTGGATGTAGTTGCCTCCTATCAACAAGGTGGCAATTTCTTTCGCAGTAGTATTGGTGTTCGGGAGGGGGGGAGGGAGGGGCAACATTTTCACGGACGGTCGTTATACCAGGAAATAATTTGTCCTCAGAGAAAGTTGTCCGGGTGGCTTACCGTGGGCAGTTGTCCTGATACAGAAAATATTGTTTACATACTTATAAAGCGATATAGTGTAAATAGATTTTTTTTATTGATCAAACTGTTTCCAAATATTCAAATGAATACTGTCGAGTCTATTGTCCCATGAAAAATGAAGAAGAATTGCATGAATAAAATAAAACTACTTCAATCATACGATCTTATCTTTCAGCAAAGTGGTATTCATAGAGGTGAATCAAGAATTCATGATATAGCCTGATAACGATGTAATGATTGCAATGTTCAACATGTTCAATATTCTTGCCAGTATGTTGTACAATATTTTAAGGCATGACGTTGATGATTACGTAATCATTCAAACTGTATATACAGTACATATAGATGTGCATACGATGTGTGTGTTCTTGTATTTATCAGATGCTAGTCATATTTTTATTACTATCATGAGAGGGATTGTGTAAAATGATATCCGAAACGGATTCCTTGTAAATAAATAACCATTACTCGCAGTTTTCCTGTATTAATGTAGTGAGAGTCTCTCCATTGTTTGGTTTGGAAACGATAAGAAAATAAGTGATACATCGAAAAACTTTGCATTCATTTTAAAACGAGCTTAATATCATGCCCTGCTTTTATATGAAACAGATTCATGGCATCTAAAAATAAAAAGCTAGAATAGCATTATCGGTAACCATGCTCATGATGATGGGATGATGGCTTCTTGTACACTGCCTGTATCTGAGTGGCATATCACAGATAGGACGGAACCAGGAGGGGGCTGCAGCCGCTGCAACTCAGTCTATACCCGATGGGCCTACAAATTAAACTAGTTAATGGCAAAAGCTATTAGCAAGTGAGAATGGGTCAAATTTCAGTTCATTTTTAATAATTGAATACTTTTTCCCAAATATTTATTTTTTGCTTAATTTTGCAAGCGAGCAAACTTTGTACACTTGGTTGTAGTGTCAATTCAATCTTGTCATCAAAATATATAAACTAAGTAAAGTCAAAGACATAAAGTTGGCAAATTTAAATTCTTAGGGTAAAAAATCCCTCCTCCTCGCCTCGTACATCTTCGCTAGCATTCCAATACCAAGATAGATAGGCCTATCGGAATAAAGCAAAAAACTGAAGCACTATTTTCCAAATAAACAAACACATCTTCAAATTTATTTAAATATTATTTATCATTCAGACCACCGTTGAACAATAATGAGATTAATAAAAGACATTTAAACATTTGTGTGACCATGTTTATGATTGAACTCTCTGATGATTAAGATGCATATTTCGTATGTCGCTAAGCATGATAAATACTATTAAGTATTCGTCATTAGAAAATTATATATCAAGAATATGTAAATATTTTGCAATCAACCCAACCATAAGCTATATAATAAAAAGAAATCCTAGTCTATCACCTTTCGTTTTTACCTCCATGATTAAATCGACTGTTATTCCTAGTTGGCGATGGTGATTATGATAATAAAGATGATAATACTAATAGGGATGACGATTATAAGGTGGTGGCGGTGATGATGATGATGATGATAGTGATGAAGATTATGCTAGTGGTGGGGATGATCATAGAGATGTGGGTGTAATGGTGGTGGTGGTGGTGGTGGTGATGATGATGATGATGAAGATAATGATGGTGATGATAATGATGAAGATAGTGATGATAATGATGATGAAGATGGAGATAGGGATGAAGATTATGCTAGTAGTGGTGCTGATCTTAGAGACGTGGGTGGTAGTGATGGTGATGATGATGGTGATGATGATAGTGATGATGATGATAATGAAGATGAAAGCAATGATGATGATAGAGATAATGACGATACCGTTTATGATGGTGATGATGATAGCGATGAGGACGATAGCGATGATGATGATAATGTTAGCGACGATGGTGATGATAATAATGATGGCAATGATGATGGTGGTGATTTTTTATAATGAAGTTAATATGATATGGCCATGATCATGACGGTGGTGAGGGTGGCTGAGGTTACAACCACTATCACCATCCTCATTTCTATGGAATACTACCAACATAAAAATCAAGTAAATCACCACCATCATCATTCCTATATCTGCATCTCCACCGTCAACATCGTCGCCACTGGTTTGGATATACATGTATCATTAATACTATCATTACAGAGTCACTAGCACAGCCAACATCACTACATGTACATTTGTATTATCATCTTCATGTCATCATCATTTCATCATGATCATGATCACCAGCACTGTCATCATCATCATCACCATCGCCATCATCAGCACCATCATTATCATCAGCACCATCATCATCGTCACCACTGCTACAGGTACATCATCAACATTACTATCAAAAACATTAATTAGAAGTAAATTAGTAATTAATCATTACCATCAATATCTCTACCGTAATCATCACCATCATTATCTCCACCTTCATCGTCATCATCATAATCACTCTCATCATCGTCACCACCACATTCATCACAATCACCACCATCACTAACACTTAACTCATCTGCATCATATACACCTGTAAAATATAAATTTCAGTAGCCATGCTTATAAGCCAGAACATGTCAAATTGAACTTCCTTGTACAAATGTTATCTTTATTTATAAAATGAAGAACAAAGACAGCTTCAAAACGAATTTCAATAATTGTACATAGAGCACTTTCAAACAAAATAAATATATTTTACAGCCATCTATTCCCTTAGGACAATACATGTAGTTTTCTTGTCTACTTTTGCCACTCTTTCTTCTCTTTGATCTCTCATCCATAAGTCTGATCACTACTCAAACTAGCCATAAACATCTTGTTCTCAATAGATCATTATACATTAAAGCTTTTGATTTCAAAGTTATTGTCTTCGTGGCATAAGAATTATGAACAAACTATATTGCCAAAAGAACCATGTAGAACGACAAGCTTTCGATAGTTCGAAGTCAAACCTTCAAGATGCATTATCAAAATGTGTATCGTTACATCTGCCTATGGAAATGATAACGAAAAAGGGTAAAACTTGTGAACTGGCAATGATAGTGAGCCAACAAAGTCTTTGGCATTTTATCTACACTTCATTTATGATTTTTTTTTGAAGGTGGACAGAATGTAAAATATTTGGCACATTGATTCCATAATACATGTACTTCAGGAAGAATGATATGACATGTCCACTAAAGTTATTCCCATCTGCATAAAGTTTGTAGTTAACCTTTATTTCATTTTCAAGCAGTACAAACTTTTAACAGTTACCTACCAAGTACCAACAGAGTACAAACTACATGCACCTTTTTTCACAAGAGCTTTTTTGAGATTTTTGTAGAAAAAGTAGGTTTTATACACAGCAGTCCTCACTTTGCTATTTTGTTTTCATCTCATGAATCTAATGATCATTCATTTTTCTCTGGGTAGCAACATTTAAACTAGGACAGCATATCCCATAGATATACATATCCAAACTACAACTGCAATGTCTATTTCAGTTTCATTTCATTAATGTCTTAACACAGTAATTTGTAAAAATATAATACAAACTGTTACATTTGTGTACATTTTTTAAATGTATTTAAGTGTTTTACATATGAAGAGCTTGGTTCCAAAAGGTACTACATCCATGTTTTAATCAAAATTGATTTTTTTTTTCTTTTTGCATTAATGTACACATTTCTAGTAGCCTCATTCACTGACACTTCTAAAAAGCTGAATTTCCAATTGGAAAGTTAAAAAAAATGGCATTTAAAAATCAGTTCGGTTTCAACAGGTACTACATCCATTTATATAAATTGCATGTCTTGTCATGATAATGTGAAGTTGTACGAAACCTCTTGGCACTAAACTGAACATTGTAACTTGCATACAGTATGCAAGATTTCAGTTCCAAAAGGTACTACCGTACATCCACAAAAAAAAAAAAAAAAAAATTCATGAAAACTATTTGTGCAGACTTAGATTTTTTTACAGAGTGGTTTTATACTTGTATCATACAATAGTTTAATCAGCCAAAGTATCATTCCAAACTGACATTGCTAACCATGATAATTAAAAAATCATATTTTTCTCAGAACTTGGATTTATGGATGTAGTACCCTTTGGAACCGAGCTCTTCATATAACCATCATCATGTCAGTCTTAGCTTTCAATAAGCCAATTTGTAAATAGCTTCGGTACGCATGACCCCCAAATATCCACAGATCTTTTACACCATGGATACATCCCACTTGTGCATTTTAGAGTAATCACTGCTGTAGAGATGGCGGTGCTTCATTAATACCTTTTGTTTGCCTCTTGAGAAGAATACTTCCACCTGTGTATCAGATAAATGTACTGTCGGTGCATAAATGAATATTGATAACATAACTTTCACGAGCACGATACCAGTATTCGTCTCGCTGGGTTTTACAATTTGGGAACAAATGACCTTTATCTGCCCATGCGCAAATAGTATTTACGAACTGGCTTATTGCTATTGAGCAAATACAATGCTCCCTCTCCAGTCCACTGGGGACCATTGCAGTCAGTCTCCTTGTACCTGTGTTCACATGCTATTTATCCACAGATAATGACGGCATCCAACTGGGTATCCACTTAGATACCTCAAGGCATCCGAGTACAGGTCGGATGTAGCTCCTACCAAGCCAAGGGCTTGGTGAAACTATCACCAAGCTGCTTTCATTTTGGCCATCTTTCTTACAATTCAACAACATCTATCTGCCCAATGTTCTATACTGAACAGCTTTCCAGGTACATGAACATGTACTTGATTGAACACTACATTTTGTTTGTTGTCATTGCCTCCAACTCATGGACTTAAGGATATTCCAGCAACGTCCTGCTCTTTGTTCTTACCAAAATTAAATTAGGACTAACATGCTTGTTTCAGGTGCTCTTTTCCACGCTCAAGAAAATGGTTGTTTATCTGCAAGATGTCCTAGAATTAAGTGCCACTTCACTGCTTCTGCCTC
Source organism: Mesocentrotus franciscanus (assembly GCA_037976565.1). Lineage (NCBI taxonomy): Eukaryota > Metazoa > Echinodermata > Echinoidea > Camarodonta > Strongylocentrotidae > Mesocentrotus > Mesocentrotus franciscanus. The sequence continues at coordinate 18,341,197 of CP137678.1, forward strand.
GAGCATGGCTTCCAGAAAGGCATCTGTGGGAGATCCTTACAACATGTTGCTCTCACTACATTTCTTACCAATTTACAATCACAATGCTTGTTTCAATCCTTGCCATGTCCTCAGCTACATGCAAACATCATTTTATCTGTAGGGTATTCAGAGCTGTTTCCATTCACTCTTGCTCTGAGCTTGTTGCTACCGCTTCAAGCAACAGCTGACAGGACATCTGCAAGAGATCCTAGCAAACATATTGGCTGTAGTTCTCATCACATGCGATACTCATTTTTGTCTCTGTTCCCTAACATATAACTTGGTTAACTCAGTTAATCTACAAGGTGTCCCAGGCCAAGTGTTCATTCACTGTTGCTCTGAGCTGGTTGCTACTGCTTCAGGCATGGCTTGTTGAAGGAACACCTGTTGTCCTAGTCCTCCTGACTGGGTCTGGCCAGGAACCTGCTGGATCTGGAAGATCTGTGGGGAAAAGAGTCAATGTCCATATCAGAAATAATAAGCAGAATCTCTAGCAGTAATGTGAAATTACTACATCAAAGCAAATGTATCTGATATCGCCAAGCAGACAGAACACGATCAAAACAAATGCTGTAGGACTTCATATAAGTCTGCAATCTTCAACTTGAATTTTTTGTTTGTTGGTCATTTACTTTCTAATTGTGCTCCCTCTCCCTCTTATGATCTATCTTCACTCTGAATCTCTCCAAATGTATTTTCCTCTCCTCTTTCCCCCTCTTTCTCTCCTCCCTTCAGCTCTACTCTCCTCATGCCCTCCGCCCTTCCCCGCCCTCCCCCTACCCCCCTCTCTCTCTCTGTCTTTTGTATAAAACCCTATGACTAACCTGTCCTCCAGATAGTTGAGTGATGAATTCTTGTCCAGCTGTTTGTTGTTGAGTCCCAGTGCTGCCTTGTCTTATGTACTGTATCTGGTTACCACCGAACTGAATCTGAACAACCAAAGAAAAGATGTAAAGTTACCCATGTTTTAAGTCACTAAGAACTACGAGCTTTAGGCTTCTGAGCACACACAGAGGATTTTAGGACAATTCCCCCCTGGACTATTACCCTCAGGAAAACTACCCCTTAAAGACATACTGCCTTTTCCTTTGAAAGAATCACATGGTGTAACTAGCTAGGTGTAACCCTGAACAACGTTTCTACCAACAATACTGCCAGCAGTCTCCATGTGAGATTGCATCATAATTCACTTATCCCAGACTTGGTGGAATAAATGTACATACAATACTCGCTATCGCATGTAGTGGAATTTGATGACGCACCAGGAAATTACAGGAGCTGCCTTCTAGACTTTGTAGAGTGTTCAGTGTGTGCATTACGCAAGACTACCGGTAAAACTGAAGTCCACTCTTGGTAACTGATAACACCTGGTATCAATAATCAGGAAAAACCTGAATGGTGTCAAATTCCTTATGAGAACCCAAAATTATGTGCCTTTATGACAACTTTCCCCAGAAATAACAATATAATACTGGATATTATCACAGCACTCATATCCACTACACAAGGGGCTTAAGGCGCTCCAATGGTACCTAGTTTTAGCTTGGTTACCAATATCCATGCTCCCAGCATTCAATAAATTTGTTTCCATCCAGTACCAATTTAACACCTGGGTGGGGCCTGGCAAATGTACATATAGATTAAATGTCTTGGCAAAGGACGTTAGTGCTGCGGCAGGGATTCAAACCTCGTACCATGTTGTTCACAGTCTGGAGACTTATCCACTAGAGTAGACCAAAACACCTCTGCTTCCAGCCCTCTAGACAAGTAACCCCATAAAAACATCTAAAGAATCTACAATGTTTTGAAGGGCTGACACGTATTTGTCTTCTTTCACCCTCACCAGACCCCTATATATCACTCAAACAGAAGGCACATTATCACGATTGAGACTAAAGATTCAGTTCCCTGATAATGGTATTTACCTGTTGGTTATCTCCACTAGCATTGGCTACGACCTGTTGTAGATTGGTCCCTGCCGGTAGCTGAATGGGGATGACCTGTCCTTGTGAGTTGATCAGGGTTGTCTGTCCATCAGAACCAGTCTGGATCTAAACACAGAGAAATCTCAGTTAACTGGGCATACAAAATTCAAATATCTTTTTATCTATACAGACCAAACACAAAACCATTCCATTAAAGACCTGTCGGAAGTGAGAAATGAAAAGAATACATTAATTAACAACGGAAAGCTTATTAGCCATGGATTACAATAAAATCAATTATGTGCTATTTATTATTAGAGTCTGTCAGAGGAGTAACAGCTCTCTATAAACTTGAAATCTAAAGCTTTGAAAATCGAAAGTTGTCGACCTAAAAACTAGCTATCGACTTGATGATATCATCTTATGTGGAGTACTCATATTCACAATGACTTTGCATTAATTAAGCACAGCTCATTGCCTCAGCTATATAGGCGAGCCGATCAGGCCCACATGTTATGTCATCACCGTATCTGCAGCAAATTTGACCCCTGTTGACCCGTACTTTGGAGGGTGAGGAAAATGAGGTTTTTATTTTCTTTTGTACAATACTGAAAGGGAAAAAACTCTTTTGTTCCTTTATATTTTTATTCTATGTTCATTCAGCTGTCCATTGATATAAAGTTGTATTTTCATCGGAAAGGGTTTTTAAAGGTAAAAAAATGTACCAGGTACACCCCAAAAAAACAACTTCATAGTTACTCCCTTTTTGGAAAGCATGCTGGTATATTGAATGAGATAAGTATTGCCCTACCAAAAGTTCTCATGTACATGCATCATTTAAAGTTCATTGTTTATGGGCCATAGTGTGTTCAAAACCATATTATTGTTTTGCTTTTGCAGATTACATGTTAAACCATGAAATGTCACATGAGTGAGTGAAAAAAAGGCAATGTAATCAGACTTTCTTAACTGAGGATATGATGAAATTTACAGGGGATCTGCTCTTAAAAACCTACCAAGACTTACAGATGGCAATTTATGTGTGCATGGCAATACCCTAAACTGAAATGGTTAATAAAACGCCATCTCCTCTGTTGGGTGGAAGGCACAGGGAATAGCCAGTGTGATGTCACCATTGGCTATCATCCGTGGGGTGAGGCCGCAGAAACATGTACCGAGTGTGGTCCCTGTAAACTTACCTGCTGCAGAGACTGAAGCAGTTGCTGCTGCTGGGTACCACCGGTCCCAGCTTGGTTACCACCAACGGTGATAAACTGTAGAGTAGTGGTGATGGGTTCAGAGGAGCATGGTATGGGAATGTAGGGTGCATGGTATGGGTACATAGGGTGCATGGTGGGGTACCGAGGGTGCATGGTGGGACAACACAACACAGCAAAGGAGTATAGAAGAAGCATGGTTGGGCCAACACACCACATCAAAGACATGCATTTGAGGGCCACATGACACAGCAAACGAACGAAGGAGATAGGGAGTGTGCATGGTAGGTGGCCAATTAACCGTGCAAAGGGGTACATGCATGGAGAAGTTGGCACAGCACATAAGAGGAGATGGGGCCCATGAAAGGGAACAACGCATAGGAGGGAAAGACAACAGGGGTGAAGCAAGAGGGTATCAAGCAGAAGCAAAAATGTGGGGGGTTAGCATGCATCGTACAGACAGCCATTCATTTTTCCATGAGGAAATTGATAGGCGAAACAGAAGACACCATGCATGCAGAAGGACAAGACAGAGTAATTGGGGGAGGGAGCAGGATGGGGATTCATGCAGTTCGATAGGAAGCAAATCAAAGAAGGGGAATCAATGTCATTTTGAGATTCAGAAGAAAATCAGGAACAGCACAGCCAACATGACAGATGTCAATAAAGACATTGCATGGAGTTGATTGGATATAATACAAGTATAAGCAGCAGTGAGGAGCAGTGGTAGGGAGGGTATGAGAGGTTTGGAGAGGAAAACGAAGAAATGAATGAGAATGATGAGATTCTGTTGAAATTTTATTTTCCAAGATTCTGCTGAAACTCCATTTCCCCCAAAGAGAACATGCATGGGCTTTATTCAACACACTGCGATGTAGATTTGAAAGTACAGTGTGTAACCATGATCCAAAATAGTGAGGGGGAATGAACCTTCAAATACACATGTACCAATGTCTACCTGGACTACTTGTCTGTGGCCAGAGAAACATGCTTCCTACAGTCATGCTGCACCATCATTCATACAATGGACATTTCCTGAACTAAAACATAACATTTTCCCCTATTCTTGAAATGGTAATGAGTACACTAACAGTTTAAAAAGTTTTGGGCAGCGATAGAATCAAACAGATGGAAAGATGGGACAAAGTATGTCTGTGTGTGATCTTGCAAAAGATGGGAATCTAACGAGAGAAAAATGCACTAATTAGCGTTGAACAGGTGATGAGAGAGTGATCCTGTGTATGTGCTTGAATGTGTACTTCATAAGTGGGTAGAATCTCACAAAGATTAGATCACACAGAGAGGTATGTATTCCACTGCACACGTTAAACCAGACACTGGGTTAAAGATAAAGACCAGTTCTGGTCATGCGATTGCATTGTGAAAGAAACGGTGTCAAATCGATCAGAAAAGGTTGATCATCTAGCATATAAGTATTGGTGTGTACTGCAAGGTTCTGGAATCATCAAAATGATAAGAAATTTGGCCCGGTCTTGGTAAAGTTACAAGCACTGTACACAGAAAGATGTATATGGGACTACGCGACCACGTGCGCGATATCTATTTGGTCCCAATAGATAATAATTTACCAAATATATCAATTAGTAGGCGGTTTCCCGGCAAAATTTGTATCATCACGTATTAGTCAAAACATATTCTTTCACATGATTGGTAATGAGAGCTTCCATTTCATTTTTTGAGAGAGGGGCATTTCCAAAACTGGTCTTTACCTTTAAAACTCAGGGCCCATGCAGACATAAGACGGTAAACCGCATCGAACAGTGAAATCGTACTTCTCATTTCTGTATCTGATAACATATGGATCAGTGACTACGCTACAGCTATTGTTGTGAATACCTATGTTTTTTAACCCTTGTTTACGGGAATGGGGTGGCTCATGTATTGAAGCCCATGGGAATAAAAGAATTCAGTAGTCCATGGGTTGGCTACGATCACCACAGGGGCTGGGTTCTGAACTTGAGATTGATGACCATGTCCGAATGTGGTCGCTTCCTGTCTTGAGCTGCATCAACATTTTCTTTTTATGACGTGCCCAGCCTCACTGTTGGTGAGAATATCAAGCCCAGGTTTTCTGTGATCAATTTTAACAAGCCCGCTGCAGCAGTCCCTGACCCAGGAACCCTCCCGGCCTCTCCAGCTGTCAGGACTTCTTGTGGACTTTACTACTTTGCTTTGGTAATTCCAAAAGAACTACAAGAGAGTAGAGTACTTGCCTCTCATCATACATTCACCGACAAAAGTTTTGCGGTAAATTTTCTTTTGTGTGTGTGTGTGTGTGTGTTTAGGAGATCTACTGCATTATGTCTGCATAGGGGTTGAGTGAACTCAAGTTTAAGAGTGAACTCAAGTTTAATACACAAACCAACACCTAAACCTATCTTCTACTGGAACCGGGATGTTCCTGTATAAAGTCAGTGGCAATTATGACATTCAGAAGGCTACGGATTCAGACCTCAAACTAACCTGTACTTGTGGTTGAGAGGTCACAATCTGCCCGGCCTGAGAGGTCGGCTGCTGTGAAGTGTTAGCAGCGGTGACTACAGGGGCGGGGTTCTGGACCTGAAGAGTACTAGCCGCTTGGTTCTGGCCTTGTTGAGGCACACTGAAGTAATACTGGACCTGGTCTGCTGGTATGGCCGTCTGCTGCAGCTGACCATCCTAAACAAATTAATCGATACAATTCAAATTAGGGAAACATAGACCTTTTGGGAGGTACATGTATTAGCAGTGGTGACTACAGGGGCGGGGTTCTGGACCTGAAGAGTACTAGCCACTTAGTTCTGGCCTTGTTGAGGCACATTAAAGTAATACTGGACCTAATCTGCTGGAATGGCCGTCTGCTGGAATGGCCGTCTGCTGCAGCTGACCATCCTAAACAAATTAATTGATACAGTTCACATTAGGGAAACATAGACCTTTTGGGAGGTACATGTATTAGCAGTGGTGACTACAGGGGCGGGGTTCTGGACCTGAAGAGTACTAGCCGCTCAGTTCTGGCCTTGTTGAGGCACACGAAAGTAATACCGGACCTGATCTGCTGGTATGGACGTCTGCTGCAACTGACCATCCTAAAGAAATCAAATATCAAAGTAAGGAAACTTCCACTAAAGCAAATGTATAGTATGCGCTAGTACGCGAACATTCTCCACTGATAGAAAAGCATTTGATTCCGATGTATATCACATAGGTACCTGTATTATTTTTCATTTCGCTTTTAGAAATGTATAAAAGTATCTCAATATTATTGACTTGCAAACGAGCAATAACTTCTGAGGAATTATGCTAACAATACAATGTAATAGGATTCATATTAATGAACAACCTTTATCACAACATCTGTTTCAGCAGTTTAAATTCTAAACATTCAAATGGAATATAATTTAAAAGTATACATCGCAAAGAAAACTATGAGTCAAATAAATTCAAATTAAACAATACAGCAAAACTTTAACAAAGGAAACAAAAATCAAGAGAATATAATAATAAAATGTTACAAGATCGAGCACGCGATCTTTATCTCAAAAAATGTCTTTACAATAAGATGTTAACTTACTGATCTTTTTGGTGGTTTGAGTTCATCTCTGGGTACAATGTCAATCAAGAAATCAAACTGATCATACTTGGTGATGGCCATGGCGATATCATTCCTCTGTGGAAAAAAAAGTACAAAAAGTTTACTACTACTAATCATAAATAATAGTGATGGCTTCTAAAATAGTGCACGTCCGTCATGCCTCGACGCTCCTGGCGCTCTCCAATATTATTACCCTGATCATAGCCAAACAGCCAAATATTACACAAGGTATTTGAAGCAAGGTGTGAGTCATACATGTAAAGTTTGATTTTTTTTCAAATTTATTATCACATGTGAAATTTGCAATCATTGTGCAACTATTGTATTTTGGCTAGACATCACTGTATCGGCTAACCCTTATTTTAGTTGGTACAGATGCATACCTGCCAACATTTGAAAATAAGAATTAGGAATTTCTAGCACGGTATGCCTTTGAAAAAAAGAAATCTGTACCCTTAACAGGCGTTCGCACATGCAGCGGCAGCGTAACTGGCAATACGCGGTAAATCTGTACAAAGAAGCGAATACAAATTCACTGCTCGATCATGCAGCCATTCAATGAACGCAATACATGAACTCTCAAATAGCGGCACATGATAAAACAAGCTTAATTTGGCTTTAGCAACAACAACAAAAAAAAACAAAAAAATATATATATATTCCGAATTTGTAGGTCCTAAAAATCCAGAAAATCAGAATATTCTGGATTATTCGTAAGGGTTGGCAGGCATGCAGATGCCATGCCATGCATTAGCAAATTCTGTTAATGCCCTGCGGAATTTCGCTATTGCATGACGTCTATCATCAGAGCCAGAAGGGCATTAACTCTGTGTTAAAGTACATGAATTAATGCCTTTCTTGCTCTAAACAGACGAAGAATGAAAGAGAAAGATCTAGCTTGACAAACCTGAAGTGTTCTCCTTTTATTCTCTTCTGTATGGAGCCATGCTCTGAGGGAAAGTTCTGTGATGAAGATTTCAGCAGCCTTGGCAAATAATACTGGGGCTTCAGCACTTATCATCTAGATACAATAAAAATTTATATACAGGAATACAATTGGTTAATAATGTCTCAGTAAGTTATCATGACACATCAGAAATGTTGTCATTGTGTTGCGGAACCCCGGCTTGACATCATACATATAAATGAAACAAAATTGCAGTGAAAAACAAAACGGTGGTTTCTTGCATAGCTCTCATATCTACTGTGCATAGAAGTTCTCTTGTTCCGTTTCTTACACTATTCTATATAACAAGTAACTGAGGACTGGCAAACAAACAGAGTATGTGAATAAATCCATATCAGGACATCCACCCTAAAGACTACCCTCACCCCCTGATAATTTACCCAAAATATACCCCCTCCGTCCCTCGAAACAAATATCCCCACACAAAAATGGTTATAAGGAGGAGTAGTTTTCCTACTAAGGTTAGGTGGTCATGTTTTTCGAGAATCATTTGGATTATCTTATGAATACTTTACCTTCACATCTTCATCCAGCTTCATAATCTTTTTGATCCTGGCCAGAGGAAGTTCCTGAGCCTTCTTGAAATCACTCTGTGAAAAGGTAATAATATAACATGGATATAAATGCACAAAACTGGTTAAGTGTAAATATTTAAGTAGTATGCAAGAAAGGTTATTGGAAGAAAAAAATGCAAGCAGCATATACAGAATATTCCTCTATTTTAACATTCATTTCCATTACGGCTTGGGGTCAGGCCAAGAATATATAGTCTACCCACATGCTGTGTGTCCTGACAGGTTGTGTATCAAGACAAATAATTCCACACGGTGACTTACACAAGTCTGCATACCATATTCCAGGGCTCCACACTAACCTTTTTGGAAGGCGGTCTTGATTGAATGTTTAGAGACTGTATGCATGAGCCCTATCGGCCCCTATGTAGAAATTTCAGACTTTTGTGGCCCAGACTTCGATTGTGGGCACCCGTGTCCCGGGCGCCTGTTATTGTCGAGTCCTGAATGCTCCATGAATAATTATATCAAAAGGTAAGTTGACAATAGCATAAAATGAAAAATACTCACGGTAGTTAGATCTTTTCGATGTTTATTTTTCATAAAATACAGCAGGCAAGGAGGCAGCTTTATTTTTGTTAAAAGTCCGGACACAAAACCCCCAACCTATGCATCTATTTAGCAAGAAATCGACATGGGTCTCATTATAGACCCTGCAGTACATCATAAGATTATGATAGTGACTTACATGTTTCAAGCTATTGATGGTTTCCATCTGTCTGTCCCAGTATTGCTCATGATAAATCTGAGATTCAGTTTGGTTACTGCTTGTCTGACCCTCCGAGGACTCCATTATCTATAGGTCAAAGGTGATAGGTCATATAGCATCTACCCTGAATTTCTGAAAGTCTTACAAAGAATCTAAATTTGTTGGCAATACCCCTCCAGTAATATCAATATAAAAGTTATATTTAGCATCAGTTCTAAATGTTGTTACATCAATTAATTCATAAACAAAGTTGGAACATCATCAACATGCCAAAACTTACATAGAGTCTAGGTCTATAACAACCCCCCACAAAAACAAGTATTCTTGAAAATAATATTAAAAAAAAGGATGCCCACAAATGAAATTCATAAAAAAGATGTCAAGTATTTTTTTTTGTCGTTTCGTTTTTATTTTTCAAGCCTCAAGGCATCTGTTTATACTTTTAATATTTTATATTATAGTTTTTATGAGTAAAGAATAAAGTCATATGAATATGATAATTGATATAGAATTCTAGACCTAGATCTTGCAATTGATATCAACTCTTTGTAAGACAGGGCCCTGAGCATAAAGAAAAGTAAAGGTGAAAATTAACATCATTTTCCCAAACATAATAAGGCACTTCAGAGTCAGACTCAGACTCAGTCTCAGACATATTGACCGAGTCTGAGTGAACCCAAAAATGCAGAATAAATTTAACATTTTAGATCACATAATTCAAATTTTAAAATGCAAACCCAAAACGAACTGCAAACTCAAATTTTCTAACCATTAATGGAATCGAAACAGCTTATTTATTGAGACAATATGCTATGCTATAGCCGTATCACAAACTACAAAGAAGTCGCTGCAACACAAAACACCCTGCAGAATTGATAGTTCAGTCCCACATGTACGTTTTGGACGACGGGTATGAATCACAATTTTTGCTTTTCACATCCACTGCCATTTTGTAGTCCCCGACAATGTCAACATTATCTTTCTTTGTGTCCCCTAATTCTGAGTACTTAAAATCAATAATGTCATATTCTCAATCTATAGACTGTACATGGCTTATTGGGGACCCCTAAACACAATCGTGAGGGAACATAACGTGTGATTTGCTCAAAGTTGGCACCTTGGAAAAGACGAAATTTCAATGGCTGCCGGTCTAGCGAGCGAGAGCCAATGACCATATGCATTGTCCGCCGTGTACGGACCCGCCAACCAATCACCGTATGCCAATACACCACACCGACAATAACGAACTACGATTGGGCTACTCACGTAGTCGGAGGAAAAAGTGAGGAAAATACAAAATCAGTCACATATTAAACTACATCTAAATAATCTTTCTCATCTATTGTACGGAAAGTTATGAAGTTTATCATACCGAATCTGAAAATACGAGCAGATAAAGAGCTGGAAGCTGGTAGGCGCAAAACGGTTGCAACTCGATGGACCGAAAATGGTGTATGGTACGCGGTACGTACCGGTACGTGTGTATGCATATGATGAATATGTAGGCTACGCGAAATTAATTGTACAGGCGTAATGCATGTAGACTCTACGTATGCACTGTTCCACAAACCTACTTCACACGGTGTATGCGTGGTGCACACAAGTCACTCAAAATCATATTCGCCGGGTTAAAAATGACATATCAATTTTCATAATCGTGGAAAATGGAGTCTCTCAATATCATATTCGCCAAGTTATCGTGTAAAAGGAATATAGGCCTATCGTTACGTCACTTACGTGTAATACAACACATTCACCGTAACTAGCTCTAATAAAAACGAAAAACAAAAATAAAACAAACAAAAACAGAACGAAACAAAAAAACTGAAGTTAAAACAAAACAAAAATAACAGAAAACAAAGCAAAATTAACAAAAATTGAATAAAATGAAATGAAACGAAACAAAATGATGGGCTTCCACTAAACAACTGGGTCAAAAGGGCGCGACGCGAAGGGGCACTCGCAGATTGTATGATCTATTTTTTAAAAATTATTATTATTATATATTTTATATTCATATTTAATTGTTGTCTATATTCTTCAATATTGATATTGTTGTTATCATTACTACTACTATTATTATAATTAATACCATCATCATCATCATCATCATCATCATCATCATGTATATTATTATTATTATCACGATCACGATCATCACCATTAGGCCTATTATTATCAGTATTATATTTATATTGTAAATGTTAGTAGGCCCCTATTGTAAATGTTATTATTATTATTATTATTATTATTATTATTATTATTATTATTATTATCATCATCATCATCATTATTGACATCATCATCATCATCATCATCATCACCACCATCATCATCATCATCATCATCACTATTTTTAGGCCTACTGGATATCGCACGTTTGTTGTGTTCCCCGATCCACTCCACACCGCCCCCGCCCGGAAAACTGTGATGCATGTGTTTAACCCCCACATAATATTAATGGTGCAGGCATACAGGTGGTTTTGTGGCGCACGTTAGCATAATGAGCATATGATTTCATCACCAATCTGTTGTAGAAATTGATATTTAGGAGGACTTGCGTCGCACGGATTCACCCGTGCGTGCGCGCGATCGAACAAATTGATTGTACAGTACCAGGAGCAAAGGGAAGCTATGGAGAAGGTAGCGAGGGAGAGAGGGAGAGATTATATTATGACCTCTCAAACAGAGAGAGAGAGAGAGAGAGAGAGAGATAGAGATAGAGGAGAGAGAGAGAGAGAGAGAGAGGGAGAGATAGAGATAGAGAGAGAGAGAGAGAGAGAGAGAGAGAGAGATGGGGATGCTAATACAACTGGGTTACCAATATTCATGTTATATCCTACAATAATAATGCAACGATTGGGGGTCTTGATTCCAAAGTGCCCAGACCCCTTCTCACCATGAAATATAATCACGTCTTGATAACGGGTGGGGGTCGGAGAGAGACAGAGACAGAGACAGAGAGACAGAGACAGAGAGAGAGAGAGGGGGGGAGATGAGAAAGAGCAACAGAAAATGACGGAGGGAAGAAAGAGACGGATAGAGGCGGATAGAGAGAGCGAAAGACAGAAAAGGAGGCAGGGAAACATGCAGAGACACGGATGGATCGAGTAAACGAGAGGGCAAACAATATTGCGTCAGCTCAGAGTAGCAACTGGACATGTTACAGATCAGGTCAATACAGTCATCGTTCCACCAACGAACTCAATTTTGCAGATTGATGATTAAAATGCTGGTTTAACAAGTGACCAAGGAATGAAAGAATACATGATATCAATTATGTGAATTTGACAGTTAATTTCGTCAGCTTTGAAACAATTTTTCGTGGAATCCACTCAATTTAATATACTTTACTTGCGCTGAAAGGAATTGATGCTTAATACAAAATGTTTCCGTCAACGTCAGTCGTAATCGCACATCTTATTTTCATCGGTGCGACATCTGGGATGACGTCGAATACCTCTAATGAAACGAGCACCCCTTCCTGGATAACTCTTGAATTACCACCATCAGTTACGACGTCATTATGGAACGCGACGTCGATGACCACGACTCCCATAACCGAGGACATGATGACAGAGGACACCACTTGGGATATCACTCCAACGATTTCGAGTGAATCCACATCAACGTCATCAATGGATGAAAAGAGAATTCTGAATATTCTCGGCTTGTTTCCGATTACGAATCGCTTAGGAGAAGAAGTGCGAGGAGAAAGCTCGAGGTTATCAGCTGAGATCGCCCTCGAACACATCAATGACAACGAAGATATCCTCCCAAACTACGAGCTCCGTCTGCACACACTGGATACCATGGTAACAACACTCTCCATCATTTCATTATCTCTTTATTCCAAGATTAAAGATACTATGTCCCTTTTGCAGCCAACATCAAATTCGGTAAAACTTTGCAGGAATTATGAATATGTCATGTATGTCCTATCTGTGAAATTTAAACGTTAGCAGTGTCCTAATATTCAAATTATGCAAGGAAACCTGTTTACTTGCTAGACTTCACTGTCAGACACTATTGAGTGACTGACTGGCTTTTTCATCTTTGGTAATAACATACATAAAATGAGCTGTAAAGGGTACATGAGCATTTGTCTACATCAATAACCCACTTCTTGTAATGGCCAAAATCAAACTGATTGAATCTTTGCGCAGCATAAAACGTACGACCATTCAGTACATTGGTCTGAAAAATCAGACTATTACTTACTGGCTCTATAGCTCCTAAGTCGATTCGACAACTAATAGTCGTTATTTTCCCACTTAAAGACATTTTCAAGCCCCTCTTTTTTTAGGGAAGTTCTAAATTAGTATTGTCTTTCAAATGCCGTTGGAATTTAACCTTTTCATTTTTTTGGCCTGCAAATGGGACATAGTACCTTTAACGTATTTAACTTATTTACGTGTCAGTCTCTTTAATATCGTTATGCTATATAGGCCCCGAGCAATATTTTGAGAAAGAAATAACATTGCAACTTGCAAGATACGAAGACCGTGTAAGATTTATTCTACTCTTTACTTCTTCTGCTTCTTCTTCTTCTTCTTCTTCTTCGTTTTCTGTATTAAACGATTTTATTGGTCATAACATAACTTTTCTTCTTCTTCTCCTTCTTCTTCTTACGTATATTCAGATATACAACCGAAATTAAATTGTAAAGTGTATCCCGTTGGGTTTAGGTAACCAAAACTAATTATCTAGAGGCAGAGGCCCATATGAACATAGGGGGCAAGGGGGCAACCCGCCCCCCCCCCCAATGAGAGGCATAGAACTGAAAGGGGAAAGGCAGAGAGACATGCAGTGGAAGAGATAAATGGTATCGGGAATACGAAAAAAAGAATGTGGAACATCCGACAGAACGTCCCCTGTCATCCTGTCCTCCACTCCTCAATTTACATGAGAATATTTAAACATATTTTTCGTTTATTTATATCCATGTGTAAATAATGTGATTATCACGTTCAGAATTCTATATATTCAGAGATCAAAGCGGAAGTTTATGATTAAGCATCATAATACTCAGTCTTGTAATAATCCTATCAGCTTAGATAATCTTCATTAACAAAAATGAAGAAAATAGCAAACAAAAATAATAAACCTACAATCGAAAAGCATGATAACATTTTAATATCTTGGGTGATTATTGGAAGTCAAAGTTATGTTCTTACACGATTTTCCATATTCCACGATTATTTCACTAATTTGGTCATACTGATGAAATGAAACTAAATGAAATCATATCCAAGTAAACAACAACAAATTAATTAAGACAGCAACCATCAAAATTACAACAAAAATCATTACAAATAATTTGTTATCTTACATCAAACTTGAAAAGGCACCCTTTTCACGATGTCATGTCGTATATGTATAATTTAGTGCGAGTTATTACTTAAAAACCAACCTTTCATTCATTCAAGGTTGTCTTCTATTGTTAAGCACTGATAAAAGATTGAGCCGTGAGTATAATTAATTGATGTGCTTCATAATCAACTCGACATGCTTGAGGTGATGTATATCAACTGATTGCATGCTCCCACACAATATACGCATAAAGGGTATTGCTTTTAATGGCTAGCGTGATATAGGGAGTAAAAAATGGGTAGGCCTACCATTAATATTTTTTCCTAGCTTAATGGCAGCTCCTATATTTTATTTAGATGCTGAATGATACAATGATAAATGTAATTTTTGTTTTCTTCTTTCACTTTTGCTGAGTGTAAAGTCTAAAAGAGAAGTATTCAATTTTTCTTTGCAACGATGGCATTTACACATAACGTCACAAAATTTACCCCAAAACCTTTTTTTATCATCATGTTGTTGATATTTTTTTATGTTATTATCGTTTTTGTTAATTTGTTTGTGTTTATTGGCAAGATGTTTCTATTTAGTTTTTACCTTTTGGCCTTATTGACGTTTTAGTAACACTCTGTGTGTTTTTGATAACGTTAAAACTGTAGAATAACATGTCATGCCATATCATGAAAAATATAGGTCTGTACCAGCCTTAATCTGGAAATTATGCACCAGCCTCGTGATCTATTACTATTAATAATCATTTCTATTGAAATAATAATGACGTGAACTGTATAAACAGTTTAACTCAATGTCTGATTTTTTTCTTATTCAGAACACGTATGGCTGTTCATTACTAATTGAATTATAGATGTACATTTCTGCTGGTAACTCAATCAAAATTCAATGGTGGATGTTCGTGGCAACCTTTATATTAAAGGGATTGGGTAACTTTGTCTCAGATTCTGAAACAAAATCATGGATTTAGCTGATGCAATGATAATTATAAACCTTTAGGTCAGTCAGGAATCCCATGACTTTTACAAGCCGATCGCCTGTCTGATTATCAAGATATTTATGATTGGAAATCGAAATCAAATGTTGCGTTTTCCTAACGGTTTTCATAACACTACAGTCTATTGGGGAAAACGAGTATGGTAAAACCGGTCACCGGTCACCGGTTTTGAGGCACTTCTTGATCATTTTGAAGCGCAATTTTTTTAGGGCTTCAATATAACACCATATCACAGACACTGATAACACGTAGGGCCGTGCATCTCAGATTTAACATTGTTAAACGATGCCTTTAATATATCGTATAGGGGATGTACAAAAGCGTATCGGGGACCCCACGGAAAAAAGGGGGAAATGTTGAATGCTCCTTAGAGAACAACGATTTAAGGACAAGAAGCGGTAGATAATTCGTGGTTTGACAGTCTTGATTGTACTTGAAACAGACCCTGTCAGAAAAAAGATAAATAAAGAAATAAATAACTGCATAGAACTTTCCCTATAGCGTTAGACACATTTAAAAACAAGAAGCAGTAGATAATTCATGACTTGACAGTCTTGGCTGTATTTGAAACACAGCATCCAATATACCTGATATCAATAGGTACCTTGTCAATGAATATAAATAACTAAATAAACAAAGAAATAAGATAATGGACCTCTTTCCCCAAGCCCTTGTTGAGCACAAGCTGATTCTGCTCGGGTATGCAGGCGAGATGTAAGCCCCTATTACAATGTCATCTATTTTCATTAACATGATTAAGTACGGGGAGATGCTGTCAATAGACTTGAATGTGAAAGACCTTTTGTATTCCCTCATTCCAGTTGTATAGGGCCATTTTGTTTGTGGATAATTAATAATTGGTAATACAAATCTTATTTAGCGCTGTTATAGAATACTGATCAGAGCGCTGATACAACAAAAACAAGAAATATATTTGGAACAATAACATATATATTATAACACTTATCAGTAAACAGAGTAATTATCAATATGCAAAGATTGGGCATAATATTCATAACATAATATTCAAATGACAAATAAAACCATGCCCATCATTATGCGCAAGATGAAAAGTTGTTTACAGACTACAGGGAAAGATAGGACGCGATTGTAAAGAATGAATAAGACAAAGAAACTTACATTTAGGAGGTAAAACGTTATAAAAAACGGACAACAGGGGATTATTTAATGTATTAGAAAATGGGACACAGTTTTGTGGCTAACACTGACGACAGCCGCATCAGATAGCTGATGACTGATGTCAGCTACCCCTCCATTTTGTGTTATCACACCACCATCCCTGCCTCCCCCGAAGCTTAACCGATAGACGTCAGCTAGGACTCACCCAACACTTTGCATCTCTAGGACCCATTCATTCTTTTTTAATTTTCAGCCTGACTATCCGTTTTGTACATAAATTTATCAAAAATATCTCTTTTCTGCTCTGGGAATGTAAAACATCGCTAGAATCCTCATGGAATATGTGAAAAATCACCGTTACTGGAACTTATTGTAATAGAAAGGAAAAAAAATATACAGGTGTGTCAACAACAAAAAAAACTAACTTAAAGGTAAAGGCTAGTTTTGGAAAAGCCCCTCTCTCAAAAAATGAAATGGAAGCTCTCATTGCCAATCATGTGAAAGAATATGTTTTGACTAATACGTGATGATACAAAATTTTGCCGGGAAACCGCCTACTAATTGATATATTTGGTAAATTATTATATCTATTGGGACCAAATAGATATCGCGCACGTGGTCGCGTAGTGCATATACATCTTTCTGTGTACAGTGCTTGTAACTTTACCAAGACTGGGCCAAATTTCTTATCATTTTGATGATTCCAGAACCTTGCAGTACACACCAATACTTATATGCTAGATAATCAACCTTTTCTGATCGATTCCACAACGTTTCTTTCACAATGCAATCGCATGACCAGAACTGGTCTTTATCTTTAAGATTTCATAAACAAAATATATGGGTAAGATTGAAGGGATGACATAACAACTCGCTAATTTACATACAGCCTTTATGATACATTTCACTGTTTCATGAAATAATGTGAAAATTTAAAAGTCCATCACTTTCTCCTAATTTTCCGTCCGATTTCGATGAAACTTTCAGCGATTCGTTTGTTTAATTTTCTCTATTTATTCAATTCCACTTTCAAATGAGCCGGACTTGTATCACAGCGCTTTGCAAACTTATCATATAAATGTACATACGTGTAATGAACCTAAGACGATGGTTGACAATGGTTGAGAAGAGAAGCCACTCTTCTTAGTTCTCCCAGGATCATCACGTGACTTAGCTTTATCATATCATCATCATAATGCCATATTTTGTCAGGCATTAGAAAATACTATCTTGTAGAGGTATACATCGATCAGTTTTTGTTTTGTTTTGAGCATGGTAATCAGGTTAGGAGATTTAATGAGAAGGGAGAACGGCGACAGCACGGACCAACTCGGGAGAGAGGAGAGAGAGAGAGAGAGAGAGGGAGTGAGAGATATGAATGAGTGAAAATATCAAAAGGGTTATGAACATTGACAAATTACTAACATGAACTTCAGAAATAGAAAATAAAACAATGAGGAATATCAAAATAATTAAAAACAATAAATATTCGATCAAGCATCATTTCATATCAGGCACGACTGCATGTGGTTTTAATAATTCACAGTATTTCAAAGATGATCTTTTCACAGTCACTTTGTCATTCATGTCGTTGCTCGTGTAACGATTTCTAGTTCTACAACTTTGACCAAGTCATCATCTATATTTCTATGTTTTATTCTATTTTGATTTTGATTTGGACAGTGTCATCCTGGTGTTGGAACCAGACTGTTGTTTGAGGCGGTGAATTCTAACACGACCTACATCATGCTACTAGGATCGGGATGTTCCGAGGTGGCTAAGACTGTATCCCTGGCAGCAGATCTCTGGAATATTGTACAGGTAAAATTATCAATAAAAAGTTTACCCAACTTTGGTAGCTCCTAATTGAAAAGTCAAACCAATATGACATTTAAATTGCTTTCATGATGAAGAGTAACTTATTTCCTGTCCAATGACACCCTATTCATAATAATTTCTGCCACGGGTGAATGAGCACCAGGGTCTTTAAAAAGTGTTGTCAAAATCGCCTTGTTCCAAGTTTGGGCTTTAGGGACCAATGTAGGTCAGGCCATATGCATGCGCTTCTTTTAAAAGTTAAATTGTGCCTCGTGCTTCAGTGCTTCATTTTTTTAAATGATGCAATGTAACTAGGCTTTCACAGAACCTTGTTTCAATCGACAGGATAACCTTTAATTATTTAAACAGCCTACTAACTTCTTGTCTCATGATATCTAAGTTCTCTCTGCTCACTTGTCCAATGTGCCATTTCACACGCGTACGGAGCATAAGGTGTTTATCTCGAATAGCGATCGAAAACTCAAAGGTTACTAAACCCAAATGCAAGAAAGAACATTAATGATGATAAATATCAAAGAAATTGACAACAGACTTTCATAAAAAAGGTAACATCCCTGATAAACTTTATCCACTTTGTACCACTCAATGAGAAGGTTACCTTAAACAAGAGATGCGAATGAAGGCAAGATTGTAATCATCATAACGAAGGGAATATCATAGATTTTGCTTGTAATAAGCATTTCTTTGAGTTTGAGTTGATGTTAACATTTTTTTTTCTTCAACTGCCTAATAGTCAATGTAAATAAAGGAGCAATTGTTTTGGAATGAGATAACACACACATAATGGCTTTTGACACACATTCATTGCTTCAGCCCAAACTTAGTACAATAGGATATTAACAATACTTTTTGAAAAGCCTGCTGTTCAGTCATCCTTGGCAGCACAATTATAAAAATAGTATAACTAGACAGGATGTTAGTTCTTCTTTACAATAACATATGATTCAAGGTCACACAGGTTATAACTTTGTAATTAGAAGCTACCAAAGTCGGGTAAACTTTTTTTATACGCACAGTATAAGGTATTTCCAGCATTTTGGGTTATAAATCTATCTTAAGTTCTGGACCCCAAGGAAGGATAGTTTTGTCATGTTAACAAAGCTGAGCGGGCTATCCAGTAATTGACATTCTTGATTTTATATGAACTATTCTATTTTTTATTTATTGTTTGTATATTGTGATTTTCAAAATAAATACCATACAGTACCATGTCAGGATACATAATGCATTTATGATGCGATTGAAAAAAAAAAGTTTGATGCTTTCTATTTTTTTGTTGGTAATGCTTTGCTTGGATTGTTTTGCTCTGTTAATTTCATATCAGCATCCTTATGCCTTTATTAGGATGTTATGTCAGCTGAAGGAATTGAATTGAATTAAATCTGTATCATCGGACCAAAACAGAATGAGGAAGTTCACAGGTTAATTTTTAACCTTTTCCACAACGGCGTTTCAATTTTCTCTTTTAAAGCAAATAAGATCTACAGATATTTGACACGCGATGTTTGATTTTGCATTATCATACTTATATCTAATTTAGATTATGTCAAGAAAGACGGGGAACCCCGCAATTAAAGTGTCACTGCGATCGACGAAAACGTGACGAATTGATTTCTGCACCGCTGCTGCCGCGGATAGTCCCGAGTTACTCAATAAATTTCAATGGGTGACGATCTCGACTAACTGTAGAATAGAGGTTTCTAGCGTGGGTGTGGTATATCACTGGTTTCTGTTCATGCCGTGAGCAGCAAGGTCGGCGTATCATATTTAGCAGATGATCAGCTCATATAATCATTAAATATCTACCGGCTTACACTCCTCCAAATCAATGGACTTAAAAGCCCCACTGCACTACTTGTAGCTACTTGCTCCCTCTATATAGAAAACAATGCATAAGCGGTGCCCGTTGGTCCCCATTATCCTCTTTTCTTATGTTAATTGAGAGCTGAGTTGATGAGATAACCACCTGTCAGTAATCCCTCCTGGCCAAACTAGTGCAGAGGGGCTTTAAGTACAAAGATGAATACCCCTCAACTATAGGTGTTTGAATATCGAATATTACGGATTTAGATATCTTAATCAACCTACTTACCACAAACAATTCCACAAAATATACTATTGCTCTAGATTTGTCGATTATATAGTTGTGTTGTATGATTTCAATTATTTACATACCCACAAAAAGTAAGAGTATAAGCCCTTCGGCCCTGTCCACTATAACAGTAGGGACTTTTAGATTTGCACGTCGACGTAGTGGACTGCAACGTGTGCTATTCTTTCAAGGCACTGGCCCGTGCCGGGCAGTGCCTTAAAAGGACGTCACATTACCTTAAACGGATGTCACCGTGGCAGTCCACGTTCTCGTCGTGTAAAATCTAAAAGTCCCTAATGATGGCTATAACTTCCATCTCAGCACCATTAGAGTAATTATTCTTCAAAGTTAATTGAGGGTACATGATAGCGATCATAATGGTGATAGTGATAATTTTAATGATGATGATGAGGAGGAGGATTATGTTGATGGGTTGATGATGACGGCGGTGATGATGATGACGATGATGTTTGCAATAAAGATGACGATGATGGTGATTATGATGACGATGACGATGATATCAAGCATGATAAGGGCGACTATAATATTGATAATGATGATGATGATGATGATGATGATGATGATGATGATGATGATGATGATGATGATGATGATGAGTGTGGCGGTGGTGATGATGACGATGATTATGATTAAAATCATAATCGAGTTACTCGAATCTGAATCAAGCGATCAAATTCTAGGTACAGAATAAAAGGGGATATTGTGTGTTGATTTTTATTATGATGATTATTTTTTTCTCCTCTAGGTGTCCTATTCTGCATCCAGCCCAGCTTTATCCAACCGTGAAGCCTACATGTCATTCTTTCGTACGAATGTCGCCGATTCTCTCTACAATTACGCCAGATTGGCGATAATAAAGCACTATGGATGGCAAAGAGTCGCCACACTTCACGAGAATCAGGAAGCTTACTCTACGGTAATACACAGTGTTAAATTTAAGGGAGTACAGCAGGTTCGTAGTACGAGCCTGTCCTCTTTCCTTGAACCCCTTTTGCAGAAAAATGCTATTTAAATATGGAATTTTTTAAATCCCCCCTTTAAATTTCTTTTTTTTAAACTGCAAATACCATACATTTTCCCAACCTTTTTACTATAAATTCTCTTTCCCTTTCTTCTTCTTTTCTCCTCAACAGTCCTTATATGTATTGTTTTATAAGGCGTACCCGACACAAGCCTATATATATGCTTATTTATGAGATTTATGTCTTTTTTCCTTGTGTCAAAAATTGTTATGCCTTTAAAAAAAAAAAAATGTGTCATTGTGTATTCATTTATTAATTGAACTTTGGTTAATATTATAAAAAAATGGAAGAAAATACAATTATGTTATTTTGAATTCAATAGCGGTTAATAGATAGTACATGTACCTTGAAAGGTATAAGCACGGTAACTGGATATGTTGCCTACCAGGTCTATGCCCATTCAAGGCCCTTTCTTGGGAGTATATTCATAATCAGTTTCCATGAATATATGCTTACGATAGCGAACTATGGAATATGAAATCCATAGTCCTTCAACCGACTGCGTGTTCGAGTTTTCTGAAGGGTCGCTTTCATGTCAATGGTGTAATTCGGGTTATGGTTATTTAGTTGTTTTTTCTTCTCCCGGCATCCATTTGACTCACTTCAAACCTTATATTATTCCCCTTTTTTGTTGATTTCGTTTCTGCCGTATAAATAACAATAATAATAATGATAATATTTTAAAAATGATAATAATAATAAGGATAAGAAAAAGAATAATCAAAATAAGAATGATAATGATAATAATAATTGCAAAAAAACCTAATTGGAATAATGTTTTTATAAAAAGAAAATAAGTATACAAGTTCAAATTATTACGATCCTCTCAATTATTTATTTATTATTAATCTGTTTTGTAGGTCCAGATTGATTAATTTAAGCTTTCCATCAGTCATTGTCCTTGTTGCAGACACTTTAAACATAATTAAGCAAAGCAATTAAGCCTCTCAGGCAAACTAAATACTAATTACATATTCTATAAGTGAATTTAAAGTTATGAGACTAATTTGTTAAATATATTTTTGTCTTTGAATAAGTCAAATAACAGAAACTTTGTTTATTTTGTATTTGTTTGTTTGTTGATGTTGGTGTTATTGTTGTGGGTGTGTGTGTGATTGGGTTTTTACAGACGTGTATCAATCATCAATCAGATATGATTATTTACGTCTGGGGACCGACCTTTAACGTCACCATCCGAAAGACGTGACTCAGTTTCGAACCTGCGTCCTCGGCTGAATCAGTTTATAACTTCCACTGTTAGCTGGATTACAGGCGCACGCCACAACGCCTGGGTGTTCATTATGTTCTTTTTTTTGCTATTATTTTGTCACGATACAGGCGGTGAATCTATTCAGTGAACTCCTAGCGGCCAATGGAATCAATCTGACAACATCAGAGAGCTTTACAGTCGAACCTGGCGAACAGATAGACAACCTTAAGGTATGTCTGTGATGATCTTAATAAAAGTAGATTCTAGAAATTAATTGATTGTATTACATCGTTTATGATTTAAAATAACATCAGGATATCGCACTAAGTATTAGGTAATTCAGAATGTTCAGAATTTTCTTGATTTGAAATTCTTGATTTGTAAGTTGTTCATTCATGACGATCTTAACATCTTTCTTAATTCACCAATTATTCAATCACAAAAAGATGAAGGATTTCGCATAGGACAATATCATGATATAATAAATGAGGAAGTTTGGGGCTGAAAATGCATGGCTTAGAACTAGTTTATTCATGGAAAAGCGAGTACTAAAGATCCTTCGTATAATGTCGTCGTGCACGCTTTACGACAATGAACTTGCTGAATGAGAAGCGAAATTGGAACAATTTCAAATTATATAATATCATTTTTTTTTCTAACAAAGTTGTATAAGTCTATAAGAACATAAATTTTTTCTTCCAAGGCATGTGATGGCAGTAGTGAGCTTTTCATAATCATGTGACTACTTCAAAGCAACAAATAAGTCGAGGAAAAAAATTGCTGAGACGGACTCGTTCCTCAGTTCTCTTTTTCCTGTTTTCAATAGGAACGGCCACTTAGTGCAGGGAGTTGAGATCAACTCCCTGCTTAGTGTGGACCAGTAATTGCTTTTTACATGTAAAGAATGATAGTGGTATGACCTTAAACCCCATCCCACTTTCTTAAGTACATACACCATCGATGCCAAGCAGCTCTAGACTACACCATCGTCAATTAGTATTGAGAAATGAGTTAAAAGGGGGCACTAGATTGGGAAGCGACGGAAAAAAGACTTGCTATTGAATGCTAACAAATGAATAAGAAGCGAAATAGGAACATTTTCAAATTATATAATATCATTTTTTTCTTCTAAAAAACTTGTATAAGAACAAACATGTTTTCTTCCAAGGCATGTAATGGCAGTAGTGAGCTTTTCATAATCATGAGACTACTTCAAAGCAACAAATAAGTCGGGGAAAACAATTTCTGAGACCGACTCGTTCCTCAGTTCTCTCTTTCGTGTGTCGAGTAATTGCTTTTTGCATGTAAAGAATGATGGCGGTATGACCTTAAACCCCATCCACTTTCTTAAGTATAATATACAACATCGCTGACTACTCCATCGTCAATTAGTAATGCGAAAGAAGTGAAAATTGGTAATAGATTGGGAAGCGACGGAAAAAAATTATTATTGAAAGTAGATGGATGTATCTGATAGAGAAGCCAATTAAGTGGCCTAGAAAATTCAATCAGTTTATTTGATGACTTCCATTTGGCCTGTCAAAATCATCGAGTAGATATTGGTATATTAGGATACACCACCATGTGACAGAAAAAAGAAGAAAAAAATTGGTCCGAAGGTGTCATCTGCTTCTAGTAATTTTTGGAATATGAGGATATTTTTTAAAGGTAATTAATTTAATGTGATATTGCAAAATTAATAATGATAATAGTCTTCCACATTAGAACAAAAGTAGTATAAAAGGTGAATTTTTGGGGTCGTTTTTCCAAGCAATATAGATGGCCTTTTCAAGCAATATACATGGCAGCTGTCATTCCTGTTGCAATGTACTTCCACTCGTTACACAAACATGATCAATGCATGTAGAGTCGTAAATATTCGGCGCTGCTCTTCTTCAGTTGCAGTACCTACCATGCACCATCAGGTGTATTGTCGTACTCATTGGGTCATTGCAATCATTTGGCAAATGCAGTCTTAAAATCAATATCTTCACCTTCATCTGTTCATTCCTGTCCATAGCTGTACGCTGAGACCATGACCTCCACTATATTCGAAAGGCTATACATGTATCTTGTGAGCGGTTAAATGGTGGTGGATCACATATTCCGGGAGGGGGGGTTAGTTAGGAGCAATCTTTTATTTCAATTTGTTGTATGGTAGGATGGATGCATTGCTATAACAGTCTCTTTGTAAATAGATTGCTGATTTTCATCTCCGACCCCCATCGACAAAAGTATCGTATGTGGTGTTATTAATTTCCTTTTTATATTGATGAAGCTCACTTTATTTATCTATTTTGTTGTTATTGCTGCTGCTGTTAATAATGTTATTGTTGTAATTGTACACCTTCACGATCGAGGGTGACCCGAGTTGTATTCTCCTTGAAAAAAAAGAAGCAGTTGAAAGCCAAAGAATGTGATATCCGCATTAAAGCTTTAATCCAACATTCTTCTATTTCCATCTCGTTTTTTTTCTCGATGCATCACCATGGCAACGTTATACCGGTAATTTATCATCATAGTCTCATCATTAGTTCGTAATTAAAACAAAACACATTATTGACTATTTCATATTTCTCTTATTCATCCCACCCTCTAGGAGAAGGGAGCATGGATCATTTTCGGCAACTTTCAGGAGGTCATGGCGAGGAAGGTGTTCTGCGAGGTAAGAGAAATATCACCCCTCCCCACCACCTCTCTCTCTCTCTCTCTCACTCTCTCTGCCTGTCTATATCTATCTATCTATCTGTCTATCTCTCTTGTTCTCATTATGTCCCTTTCTGTCGCTTTCTCTCTCTCTCTCTCTCTCTCAGTTTTTCCCTTTTTCCATTTATGTCTCTTTCTCCCTATCTATCTCGCTATCTCTCTATCCAATTCTCTTCTACTCTTCGTTTCTCTATCTTTGATTATCTCTTTCTCCTCTCTAATGCCGCCTGGCTCTATCTTTCTCACCCCCTCTCTCTCTCTCTCTCTCTCTTGCTCTCTTCTCTCTCTCTCTCTCTCTCTTCTCATTGTCAAAATTGTTCGGTTTTCACAACACTTCAGCAAACAGTTTATAGTCTGATCATATCAGGGTGGAAAGCTCGATGCCACGTACGTTCCCTAGTCGGCATCGTAAACCTTAATCAAAGGTGACGGTCTAAGGTGAAGTTTTATTACAATAATGACGAATCATGTAATCTAAAACCCTTGTTTGCACGAATTAATTCCCTGCATGCATTAGTCCTAAACATGGGGCAAAATGCCACCATAAATAGAAATTTATCAGGAATAATCTCATGTACGCGACGGTAAAATAATGAATTTCATCTCGTCAAACGTGCCAATTAAACAAGCAACAACTCACTCGCACATTCGCTCACCCACACACGCGCGCACGCACACTAAAAGCTACAAATGTTAAATCACCGTTTAAAAGGGCCGAGGAGTAATAGCGTTATCGAAATTATACATTCAACACTATTAGCATGCTTAAATATGTTACTCCTCGGCCCTTTTACATGGCGATTTAACATTTCCACTGTAGAGCGCTAAATGTGTATAGTCATCCATTAACTTATCTATTTTTAATCATTTAAATGACTTAATGATAGGGTCGGTAGAAAAGCTTTTCGTAGTCGTCTTTCCCTCCTCTCCTTTTCAAGAAAAAGAGAAGAAAGAAAAAAACGAGAGAGACTAAAATGCTCATACAAAAAAAGGGGGGAAAAAGCCAACGTTGGTCCCGTCTTTCTCTCTGTTCTCTACATATTTTTGGTTTCATCAGAATAAAGAGAAGAAAAAAAAACCGTTGATGCACTAAGTGAAAATTCTATCAATTGATGTATATGAATGGAATGATGAAAGGAGGTCGAGGTTTTATAACGGGCAAGGAAATTAAGAAAGACAAGTCAATTAGGGAATGTATTACGACACCATTTTCTACTTGCGTTTACCAAAGAAGTGTATTTAAAAGGAGTAACAGACAAAGTCGTCTGTTTGGAGCCAGGAAAACATTGTTTCTTATACTTTAAAGATACTATGTCCCTTTTGCAGCCAACATCAAATTCTGTAGAACTTTGCAGGAATTATGAATATGTCATGTATGTCCTATCTGTGAAATTTAAACGTTAGCAGTGTCCTAATATTCAAATTATGCAAGGAAACCCGTTTACTTACTAGACTTCACTGTCAGACACTATTGAGTGACTGACTGGCTTTTTTTCTTCATCTTTGGTAATAACATACATAAAATGAGCTGTAAAGGGTACATGAGCATTTGTCTACATCAATAACCCACTTCTTGTAATGGCCAAAATTAAACTGATTGAATCTTTGCGCAGCATAAAACGTACGACCATTCGGTACAATGGTCTGAACAATCAGACTATTACTTACTGGCTCTATAGCTCCTAAGTCGATTCGACAACTAATAGTCGTTATTTTC
Source organism: Mesocentrotus franciscanus (assembly GCA_037976565.1). Lineage (NCBI taxonomy): Eukaryota > Metazoa > Echinodermata > Echinoidea > Camarodonta > Strongylocentrotidae > Mesocentrotus > Mesocentrotus franciscanus. The sequence goes on from CP137678.1 coordinate 18,368,269, forward strand.
CCACTTAAAGACATTTTCAAGCCCCCCTTTTTTAAGGGAAATTCTAAACTAGTATTGTCTTTCAAATGCCGTTGGGATTTAACTTTTATTTTTTTTGGCCTGCAAATGGGACATAGTACCTTTAACACAGAGTTAATGCCCATCCGGTTGTAAACAGAGCATGATATGGATCAAAGCTGGCAATATTTTGAGCCTGTCAAATGTGAAAGCTTTTAAAAATGGATTCTTGCACAATCCATCTAAAGGAGAAAACCTTTTCCATTAATTCCGCATGACAATCTTTATACCACTGCTGAAAGAAACCGGACGTGAAGAGACTTCGATGTCGGTGCCATTAGGAGTATAATAAGATTGGTGGTATCATAGAGGAGTAATACCTTTTAATCAAATTGAGAACTCCTCGGTTGCATCAATAGCTTGGATATGAGATGTAATACAGGAGAGTAGCAATCGATAACAAGCTGAAGAAATCAAATATGAAGAGGGCAATGGAACAGAGATTATAAGCGAGATGGTATCTCTGATCTCTCTTTCTTCATCTTCTCCATCTCTCTCTCTCTCTGTACAATTTTATCCCCATCCTCCTCAACATCTCTCGAGTCTTTACCCCCCTCTTGTTCTCCCTCTATATCTTGCTGTATCTATTTCAATGTGCCTTTCTCTTTATCATTCCCGCCTCTTCTCCCTATATCTTCCTCAAAATGACATTACATATCACTTTCCTGTCTTACCCCTATCTCTCCAACTTTCCACATCTCTCTCTCTCTCTCTTCATGCATATCTCTCTCGCTCTATATCCCAATGCTCTCTTCATCTTTCTTTTTTCCTTCTTCATTCTGTTATTTATTTCATTCTTTTTTCTTCTTTAGACTACACCTCCCCCACCCCACCCCCTCTTCCTCTCTCACTCTTCCCCTAGTTATTTTCTTGTTAATGCCTTTTAAGGGCTTCAAGACCACTTAAAGCCATGAATACAATTTATCCCTTTTTCATTATCAATTTTCCATCCATTTCAAGGGCATGTCCATTCCTATGAATGGTGTTTTCATTGTAAATCACAACTGTCTCAGTCGTCTCGATCCATTCCTTATAAAATGCGATTGTATTTTTATTTTAAGGTCACAACCTTAAAAATTGATTTTTCTTTAAGCGAAATATCCCGTGTTATACCAATACGACAGGATGGATATGAATCAATTGTCTGCTAAAAGTACGTCCTTACTGCCCGTTACTAGAAATATGTGATGAGAGAGAACTACGAATTGAATACTATTCAACTTTCTATGCATGAATATCATAGGCCTACATGGTCGAAAATACGTACTTTATATCTATATAGCCTGTGAGTCAATATTTTCTATTCAATATGTTTTTCGCTAAACTATGTTATTAAACTGATAACAACAAAATGGAGAAGAAAAAACTCTCTCCTTTCCTCTACCTTTGTCGATGGATTTAATACTGTTAAGTGCAGATTGCATTTCATCAACTCCTATCCAATTGTCTCCCATGATACTGAAATGAAATAAAACTCCCTCATCCAAGCACCGCGTACAAGCTCCTGAATAGGCGCCATTGTGTGCGCCATACAATTGGTAGTGAATGCCATGTTTTCTTTGGGCATTGCGTTTAGTGTGACGTAGAAAGGAAATGAATCTACGTGGCAGAGCTTTGAGAAGAAGCGAGTAGGCTGACAAAAATCAGGACAAGAAAAAATGGGAGTATACAATGCAGGATTCAATATGGATAGTTTAAAGTCGATACACTTTTATAAAGCCTCGCATAACATGTGAAATGCAAGAGAACTCAATTAATTAAAATCATGCTGGATGAGAAAAATACACTTTCTTCCCTGTAAATATACTGACTGCTCTCGAGTTATAATTATGATGATCTTTATACTAACTATTCAAGTATTTTGGAAGTACGTAAACATCTGGAAAAAATATAAATTTGGATATGAATTTGAATTTGTATTTGGCTTTGGATTTTCGTTTTCTGACTATGTCTGTATTATATGTTTGTAATCAGAAAATCGAACGATTAAACAAATATCTTCAATCTCTTTTATGCATTTTGATTCAGGCTTACAAGAAGAAGCTTTACGGCAAGAACTATGCTTGGTTCTTACTTGGTAAATACAGCCCTCGATGGTGGGAGATAGATGATAACAGTACTAGCTGTACTCCTCAACAGATATATACTGCATTGGATGGTTATATCTTAACCGATTCAGTCCCGATGAATCTCTATCCGGATAGACCAACGATCTCAGGACATGTAAGAATCTTTCTTTAATCGTCACTTGACATTATTTATACTTCACGATTTCGAGAAAAAACATAGAGTGTTGGAAACACAGGCGACTCTAGAATTTTGGGATTTTCATTTTGAATTGTTTTCAGATTTAAAGAGAATAATCATATGAAAACAGACGGGACCTTTCGGGTCAGGTTATCTAGGCAGCCGTGAGGCATTACTATCAATGGTCAGAAAATAAGTTGTGAAATTTTCTAATTTTCCCAAATAGGGAAGACAGGGTTCTTAAAAAGTGCAAATATGCTGAAAACAGTTTGAATTGTAAATATCTATTCCTTGCATTAAAACATTCCTGTTTTGCTACCTGTATGTGCATTCTAGTCATGAACGATTTTTCATTTAATTTCTCAATCATGATTTCTTTTCTCTGATTTCTATCAGACATCTGCGGAGATTGCCGAGGTGTTCCGATCCCGAGCCGAGCAGGATGGACTCGATGATGAATTTGTGACGTCATATGCATCGGATGCCTATGATGCAATGTGGAGCATTGCCCTTGCTTTAGATCAGGCTACAAAATCACCAAATGATGGTAACTATAACTCATCTGTTCTTCCCATTATTCTCTTCTATTTGTAAATGGTATGTTTTTAAATTTGTAAAGAACTTTGTCCGTTGCTTTCGAATGTTCTATGAGCAACTGACACTCATCGAGTTAAACTCCTGATACCCGTTCCAGTCATAAACGTTATTTTCTATAGCAGGTGCAACTTAAGTCGTTATTACCTCACATGCCCCATTTAGTACACAGTTGAACTGTAGTACACCTATGAGATAAATTACATGATAGATTAGAGATTTTCGCTTTACATTTTAACATATATAACACTTTAACTTTAGCAGAGCTAGTGTTGGAAACGTATGTATGCATATACTTTCTCCTCTTTTTACCAAAAATTAAAGATATCTAAAGAAATACACATATATTATGTAAACCTAAATCATGCATAGCCACTGGATTTAATCAGTGCAAAATTGATCATGTTACTCTTGTCAGAACTTTATATGGACGAGCGAAGTACCACGTATCATCCATTGCATCTTGCACATGTAACCACGAGAGAGCTAGCCAATATTCTTCTTCCATTATCTGACCGTAGTATCTACCGTTCTGTCATGGCGCCTTTTAAATTGGAATAAAATTAAGAAGTGCACCTTACTCGGAATCTGTTTCCGGTTTCTAAATGATCGATCGTCCTTCCATCGTCAAATATATTGATATATTAAAGGCGGCCTGCCGACCGGTTCTATTTAATTTAATTCATAATTCAATTAACTGACCCAGTTTACTACGGGTTCACCTACAACTAACACGCTAGGTTGTGATGGGATAATGTACGATTTTCAATTGAATTATTTATTTACGTGGAGTAAGTTCACAAGGTTGGTTTTTGTCATAAGCCATACGACCAATTGTGACTTCTCAGTGGCTCCTTTCAACAACTGGCACACATGACATCACTTTGTCGAGGTTAAAGTTAGATCAAGAGCGCTTAAAACAGAGTAGGATGTTGATAGTATCCAATCCTCACTCACCTGATAAAAACTGACAGAATCAGAATCCCACCTGCAGGGCTTATTCTTCCCATTTCATCCCCCCCCCACTCATTATGGATTTCCAATTCACTCTCATTTCTTCTCTTCTCTTTCTGAACCATATTCTGATGGTATTCATGGCCTCTCCATGAATATAACAAGCATGACCAAGGCTTGTGAAACGTTTATGCACAAACAAAGGAGTATATTAGTTTTTATTTATATATATATATTATATATATATATTATATATACATACTCACACACACATACACACACGCCCACCATGCCCACATTCACCAGAAAATCGGTCTTTTCTACCTTTTGTTTTAGATTTTGACAATGCTGCTGGTCCACTACACGAGTTCTCGTATGAGTCTCGAGACAATAGAGACCATTTTATCAATACTCTCTCAACGCTCCAATTTGAAGGCTTTTCGGTAAGTGATTCACGTTTTATTTTGTTTATAAACAAATTTATATCTTTGATTATAATGACTAGTATTGCAATAATTTCAAATGCAACTTTGTAAAACTCTCTATAATTGTGCATGTTTATGGTGGAATTCGAATGGCTCTAGTAATCCTAATACCCCAAAGAGTCATGTTAAACATGACTTTATTGCTTAACATTTGTCTTCATTCAATTTGACTTTCCCCTGCACCCCTTCCCTATCTCTCTTCCTCTCTCTTTCTCTCTCTGTCCCTGTCTAATTCCTTGGTTGGGAATGTATGGTTCAAAACATGTAAACCTCAATATTCTATATTCCATCTTGTTTACCAATGATTTTTTCAGGGATCTGTAAGTTTCACTGATGCTGGTGATCGTGAAGGACTAATTGAGATTCGTCAGGTCATAGGTCAGTAAATACCAATATCACTTTCAAAATTTCAATTTCAATTTCAATTTCAATTTCAATTTCCATTTAGATTCCAATCTCAATTTCAATTTCAATTTCCATTTAGATTCCAATCTCAACTTCAATTTCAATTTCAATTTCAATTTCCATTTAGATTCCAATCTCAATTTAAATTTCAATCTCAATCTCAATCTCAATCTCAATCTCAAATTCGATTTCAATTCCAATTCCATTTTTAATTTCAAAGTAAAACTTTATCACATTTCGCAATGTAGTCCAATATGATAGCAAGAGTATAATTCAGAATCAAGGTGATAATGATAATGCAGAAACATCACACCGACAACCCCGACTTAGAACGAGAACAGAAAACACTTTTTTAAGAATCAAGTCAAATATCCAAGATATCGGTTTGAAGTCGAAATATATGACTGGTTTGTATTTGGTCATTAAGATAATGGATATTTATTTCGTCGTTCTATTAGATGGTGAGGAGATTGTAGTTGGATTCTATTCATTTCATGGTGGTGATGAACAGCATGGATCAGATTTGAATATCACAGATATCCAATGGCCAGGTTAGTACTTGAATACAGGTATATCATATCGGGAATGTAACCTTTATATTAGTTTGAGCTGAATCTGCAGGATTCATGAAAATATAACAAACGTATATTTCTGGGTTCCATTTATCTGCCTTTACTCCGAATTAAAACCAACATCGAACGCTCACCCCCTCTCTATCTCTTAATGTGCATTTGTGGGTTAAATAATTTTTGTTCAAACTGCTTTTAACAGATTTAAAACATGTATCAATCGAACAAAAAGAAATATATCCCATTCCATCAAATCCAATATAATCCACAATATGATAAATAAAGATGTCCATGCAATTTCAAAGGGTTTAACAATCCATTTCTAACAGACTATTTCTCCAATCAAATGTATAAAACCAAACATTCTATTGGAAACCAAATAATTTGTTTGTTTGGTTTTCTTCAGGTGGCAGTCCTCCAAAAGATGAGACAACAGAGGAGATAGTTTTTAACACCACTCCAAGGCTCTACCTCTACGTAGCTGGTGGTCTTTGTGCTGCAGGTGTACTGTTTGCCTCTATCTGTCTTCTTGCTACTATTATACTCTGGGAGAGATCGTGAGTCAAACGAAAACATAATGAGTAATAGATTTTGTTCTTTAAAAAAATAGAATTAACCCTGCATTACTTTGTGTACCCAAAACCAATACATTATTCTATGGGGGGAGATCTTTTGCAGTTGCTGGACCAAACCTTTGGAACAATCTTCCCAATTTCATACGACAGGCACCCACTTCTGCAACGTTCAAATCTGTACTTAAAACGCACCTCTTTGGCCTCAATTAGTTATCTTAAACTCTATTTTAGTCCTTACTTACGTTATTTGTTTTGACCATGTTATCTATCTTACTAATAATTATGTTAGTTATAATGTTAAGTTAGTCATTTTAGTAGTTATAAGATTTGTTTATTCTCTTTGTTGATTTCTTTTTGTGATTATATTTCTCGAATTGCCATTCATGCTTGTACAGCGCATAGAGAAACAGACTGTTTATTATGCGCTTTATAAATATTGTATTATTATTATTATTATTATTATTATTAATTTATTGAGTAGACAGACAACACTTTGTTGCAGATTACCAAGCCAGAACCAAGATAAGCTAGATATGGTAACAATAATAACAACCTAAGTTTCTATATCGCATTTCATCTTCAGAGAAAATTTACAATAATAAAACAACAAAATTACAGATAACTACTAATTTATGAACTAAAGAAATATGAAAATAAGGTAAAACTTACATATACTATGTATACGCCGAGTTAAATGATGATCGCTGTTCCTTTTGCTTTTAAGTAATTATGTAGTAAAGACGAAGTGAGATGGAATTGCGAGAAGCAGGAAGAAATATAACAAGAAGATTCATACCGAAGATTCGAATCAGAAATCATCTTCCCTTTTGGGGAGGAGTGTACATTTATATCTCTTGGAATTAAACTCTTCAAAATCTTTAGCAGCGTGTATTTTCGACTGCAAGAATCTGACAAATCTCACTCTTTATTTTGTTGATGTGCATGATAACAAAAATTTGCATGCCCTTCCTATACTCTTCGCCTTTTCTTATTGTAAACTGATACAATAAATTGAAGCTGAAACCAAAACGTTTTTTCCCATTTCCCATAGAGCCTTCTACCGAGCTTCTCCCTTATTTCTGGTGCTAGGTCTGCTCGGTTGTATAGGGATGTACGTGTCTATCTTCTTGATGGGTGTAAGCAGTGACGTCATCGGCCCTGATAACCAGGTCATACTATGCACGGTAAGCAAACTTCAGTCAGACACATGAAGCAATCACGATCATAAGAAATTCTCTCATTTTTAAAGTTTCATTTAACTGGTACTTTGGTAGATATGTTCAACTCTTACATGGATATCCAAACATTTGAAAATAGAGAAACTTTATTTAATATAATTAAACATGCAACACCCAAGCTTAATTATCCATTTGTAGGACAGAAACTTGCTTTCCATTGGCGTTTACAACACACCAAAGATAGTCGAGGCAGTGCAGCGCCTTCCATCATTATAACAGAGATAGGTCAAGTTTTTAGAGGGACTGCAAAATGCGTGAATAGGCGAGTAGGAAATAGTTGAGATAGTATTTTTTAACGTTTATAAAAGAACGTTTGTTTCATACCAATTTTTTTTATGACTCCACTTTTTAGGTTCGATGTTGGACCATGACTCTGAGTTTCTGTTTGGCCTATGGCGCCCTCTTCGCTAAGATCTATCGAGCTCATAAACTACTCGTCTCTAAAGCAAATCTGTGGAAGCCGGTGAGTTTTTTAAACATACCGTCATGGCGATGACGATAACTATGGTGATAATGTGGACAACGAAGACGATGATGAGATATATAAGGATGAAAATAATAGCGATGAGGACAACGCTGATGATGCTTATAATCACTGTGATAATGAAGATGAAGATAATGATGATGATGATGACGATGAAAATAATGATGATGATGGTGATGGCGGTGAAGGTATTTATGTCTGATGTAGATGCTGCTGCCAATGTTTTCCGCTGCTCTTTGTGATGGCGATTATTATGACGATGGTGGTGGTGGTGGTGGTGGTGGTGGTGATGGTGGTAGTGGTGGTGGTGGTGGTAATGATAAGCGACGAGGATGATGTTAATGACCGCGATGATCATGATGGTAGGGCAGATAATGTTGAGTAACATGATGCCAATTATCACAACGATTACGACTTCCGGTATGATAATTATGATTATGATGAAAATCACTGTGATATCCAGATCAAGTGAAATCGTTTTGGTTCGCAGGCGATCCGTCATTTGCTCTGGTTTAATGGGTCCGGACTTAATTTTCGTCAAAACTATATAGCGTTAGGGTTGCAGTCGTGTTTTAGGTTTAGGTTTAGGGTTAAAGTTAGTTGTTGGGTCCAGTGCTGAAGTAATTGGCTCTGGATCATTATGTCGCATAACCGCTATGCTAACTGTCGTCCTCTTCATGATCTTCCTTTATAAAATGAAATCTCTTTTTGAAATTTCTTTTTATTACCAAAATCATTTCCCATAAATACGCTCTCACCCGTAACATCTTCTTATGTTCTCAGGGAGGTCATTTTCCATTGATGTTTCGGTCGTTGATGTCTCTCTTTCTCTTCTGTGTGATTGTTCTCATTGTCTGGACAGTCTGGTTCCCAATTCAACGAGATGTCGTCTCATCAGGGAGCGAGGTAAGATGACCGAAGATCCTCCACCCCCTCATCCATCCTCTTATCCGTTTCCATGGATACTCTACGTAACCAAGTCTAGGAGAACATTATCTGATTATTTGAACCTAATTTGTTTAAGGAATTGGGTAGGAGCAACTGCCTCTAATTCATGACCGTGTAGACGCCCTCATCCAAAAGATTAATGACTCTGTTATTACCATGATTACATTCATACTCTTGTTCATGTTGGAAAGCCTAGAAAAATTATGCTACAAGAGCAACCATGGTAACGAATAAACGTGTATTGGTTCCTACTTTCTTCATAGTAAAGATAAATTAAATGAATTTTCAAACCGTTTGATCTCTCTCTCTCTCTCTATATATATATCTTCTACTTTTTCTTCTTTTTCTATTTGTGTTTTCTCTCTCTCTTCTCCTCTTTTTCTCCTCTATCTCTGTCTATTTTTCTTTCTCTTTCTCGTCATGTTTTTCTTCATCTCTGTCTATTTTTCTCTCGCCTCCCCCCTCTCTCTCTCTCTCTCTTCCTCTCTCTCTTCCTCTCCTCTCCTCTCTCCAGTATGATGAGGATACGAACACAATGTATCGCTACGAGGTTGAGTATTGTCTGCGTGGTGAAGCTCTCTATTTCACAGGAACACTCATGGGTTTCCTTGGCCTCGCTCTGCTCCTTGGTAAATTCTGTTTCCATTATTTTAATGAAATCGTCCGTTAGTGTCTAATACATCCAACAACTAAAATGAAGAAGACAAAGTCAGATAACCGAGTAAGCCTTAAAGGCATCGTTTAACAATGTTAATCTGAGATGCACGGCCCTACGTGTTATTAGTGTCTGTGATATGGTGTAATATTGAAGCCCTAAAAACACGCGCTTCAAAATGATCAAGAAGTGCCTCAAAAAAGTAAAAATCTGTGAGTGACCGGTTTTACCATAATCGTTTTCCCCAATAGACTGTAGTGTTATGAAAACCGTTAGGAAAACGCAAAATTTGGTTTCGATTTCCAATCATAAATATATTGATAATCAGACAGGCGATCGGCTTGTAAAAGTCACGGGGTTCCTGACTGACATAAAGGTTTATAATTATCATTGCAGCATGAGCTAAATCCAGGATTTTGTTTCAGAATCTGAGACAAAGTGACCGGATCCCTTTAATATTAAGGTACCAGATGAAATATACATCATCCAATATACACAATAAGAGACAGAGATATTACAGAAAAAAAAGAAAATCTTGTTTAATGATAACTGCCATATTGTCCCAAAAGTATAGACATAATTATATTTGCTCACAGCCATTCAATCGCTCTAATTTCAGTTCCTAATATGAATTATCGTAAATTTAGATTCTATTTGGTCGGTTTTACATTTTACTCTCATCCCAAATTCCATGACACGTCATCTTTCTTTGTATGTTTGTTTATTTCTTTATTTTATTTTTTTTTACAGGTGCCTTTTTGTCCTATGAGACACGTACAATAAAGATCGTCACCCTCAATGATACCTTTGTATCAGGGATAGCTGTCTACTGCTCCGTGACATTCAGTGTAATCAGTACACCTCTAGCCTTCATCCTGGGTAACAATCCTCAAATTGGCTACCTTACCGTAGCTAGCATGGCATGGATCGGAATCACTCTGGTGCTTATTATCATCTATGCACCAAAGGTGAGAGCTCATGTCTGTTCTTAGTTTTTTTTACTCATCCTTAATAGTGCTACGTTTGCTGTTATCTATCTTCTGTTCCTAATGGTTCGTTAATTTTGTTCATGTTTTCCTTTTCTTCCTTAAGAGCGACATTTTGCTCAAAAGTAATCATCCCATTTTCCTGTTGTAGATCACTTTGTTGCGATATCTATCCGGGACCAACATGGCTTATCCATAGATTTTATCTTGGGGTGAGGGGTAGGGGCGCCACGAGAGAAAAACGTGCCTCCTGCATCACCGTGCCTTTAGTCATGTAGATCCACCACTGTACTGATTTTGAAAATGCACCTATAATTTGTTTTAGGCATATTTCCTATATATATTTTGTTTGTCCATTGCTTTGGCCTGATCTTCAATATGTTTCTTTCCTTTTACTATATTATTTGATGTCAACTTTGTTGTTTTGCCCCATCCTACTCTACCATGCATTATTGTATGGATTTTATAATCCTTCCTCCAGCTTATTTAGCGTGTTTAAAAGCCCTGTTTTCACCATCCTATCCTTTCTATGAATTCCTTAGCATTATTGATATAACGTTTTACTGGTCCATGAGGATCAATTTTAGCAATGCCCTTGTCTTATCTTCTCATTGATATACATAATATTTATATTACCATTATAATTATTTGTGCTTGTTATTCCAATACATCTCAGTCCCATACAGTTTGTGTTACATAAAGGCAGAGACATACTCTCCCTTTTCTCTCTGTATCAACATGAAATCATTCGTGTACTTGCCAATTTATATTTTCTTTCTTTCCTTTTCTCTGCGCTATTCTTTCCTTTCTAGTTATATAATTTATTCGTCGATTTGTCTTCATCTGATCTTCTCATTAGCTTATCCTTTTAATTTGCTATGTATTCCGTAGTCCCTGGGGACAGAGACAGAACTCTTAGACTAGAAGCACTCAAAAGGTCTTTTCTTTCATCATCATATTCTTTCCTAAGCAAATGTGTGATTTTCAACCCTGTTATCCTCATCATTGATACACCGTTTAATGTCATATAGTTCCATGCAGTTCGTGGTACAGATATATATATATATATATATAGAGAGAGAGAGAGAGAGAGATAGAGAGAGAGAGAGAGAGATAGAGAGATAGAGAGAGAGAGAGAACAGACTCTCTTTTCGCTCTTTATTCGATTTGAAATAGTTCGTGTACCTGCCAATCTTTGTTCCTTTTTGCTTTTTCTCGGCTCTGCTTTTTTTTAGCATGCTATAATTCTTTGAAATATTGCCCTCATCTCATCTCATCATCGATTGACCATTTATTTTGCTCGTTGTTCCTGTAATTACCGCTCAGTTCCATGCAGTACGTGGTACCTGGGGTCAGAGACAGAACTCACAGACGAGGAGCATTCAAGAGATCTACGATGAGGAGGTTGATGAGGAGACCAAACTCAGACACAAGATTGATGAGGTAGGATAAATTCTTCAAATGAATTTCTCTTTCCCTGGATTTAGCATTTTAACCAGCAAAATCGTGAGAAGGGGAAAAAGAAACTACATGTACCAATATATGTGCCTTTTCACTTCATATCCGGGCAGCGATGTGGCCTCTTATTAATTTTGATATGATGCACAATAATTTATTTAAAGAGTTGATATTCTATAAAATGTATATTTAGTACACCAACTGTGGATGCCACAATTTTTTATTTTTTTATTTTTTTATTTTTTAAAATCTAGAAAATTTGATTTTCGGGCATAAACAGCACCAGCATACCCCAGAAAATATAGAGTACTAACAACGACGTTCCTATCGTTGTAATTTCAGTTCATCAAACGGGAATTATAATTAGAATGATACAAAAGTCATGTAACTTATAGCAAGCGCGCTTATACCTCGACTCCGACTAAGTGTACCATTATCATGATTGTATTTGTACATCTTTAAATTTCGTTTTGGTTGTACCTTTGCGCTAGCTCTTTAGTCACTTGTCCTGTAAAGCAAAATGACGTAAATTTTAAGATCTGCAAAGAGACTATGGTAGTCTGAAAAAATTAAATGTCATCTTCATCGACGTCCTTTTCGACTTTCTCCTCATTGTCCAGGTCGATCGTGACATCGATGAATTTAAGAAGGAGATCAAACGCCGTAAGGAGTTTGGACGTCAGTCTCTCTTCAGAGGCTTCGGGATCTGGTGTTTTGGTCACTCCCTCAGGCTTAGATGTGGACATCGAAAGATCAAGGTTTGTTAAACTTGTATGCTTAATCTGATCCCCTTGATGAGGGGTACATCACCCTTAGCTACGCCGACCCCCATCAATTGTGGTGATCATGGTGGTGGTGGTGATGATGGCAATGATGAAGATGAGGATAATAATGACGGTGACCATGCTGACGTTCGTGATAGTAATGATGGTGATGATGATGACGCTGGTGATGACGATGTTGATGAAGACGATATCGATATCGAATGATGAAGATGACGGTGGCTGTAGTGGTGGTAATAATGGTGATGATTGCATCAAGAACGATGAATTTCGTGGTATTATCATGATCAGTGATGGGACACGAGGCCCCCTTTCCCAAACCTCACTTCCCGAGCCAGAAAGAGAGAGGGGTGGCAACATGAAAAGTAAAAGACACCATCCCTTCTGTCACTCAATAGTCTTGGACTCTGATAGTAATCCGCCCATTAAGACAGTTGCCCTTATGACGACAGTGCCGTTCTCAATATTTGGACCAATGCAACTCTAAAGGTCCCGATTATAACAGTAATAAGGATCACATGGGTAATCAGACTTGATGAACAAGGGGGAGGGGTGGGCACAGGCTTGGGGTGGGGGGGGGGCACACAAAACTGCAGAGTCATTACAAACACCTGGAGTAGGGGTATGGGTAGGGTGAAAGTATTGATCCCTAAGTTCCGGGGATAACCCTTTTTTAGCGGATTTACAAGAGGAGATGGACAAGAGGAGCGACGCCCCCCTCTTTGGCCGCCCCTTACCCCAGGTACGACTATGTTTATGATTTATCTGTCTTTTGGTCTTAGGTCCCATCTCTTCATACTCAGATGCGCAAGCCAACGATGACCGAGTATGACAACCACGCCCTCGAAGCCTCGGACTGGAATCTTGCCCGACATGGCAACAACGAGGCAGGGTCATCGTCGTCTGGTGAGGGGTCATCAGGAAATCAACAGGAGGGGTCAAATGACGTCATGGCAGCGGAGACGATCAACAAAGCCAACTCACAATCAGACTTGACTAAACTCTAGGGGCATATCTTGCTGGTATCTGAATGACATTATGTTCGATTTATCTGGCGTTGCTACTAATCGGTTTACGTCTAACAATTTTACTCTCGCAACTCAAGTAAAAATAAATTGTGCAATTTATTTCACCCGTTTACGCGATATAAATCATCTTTATAATTCAAAATCTTTGATAGCATATTTTTAAGGAAATGTTCTTGTAAATAACGTTCATACAGAAATTGAATACTCGTGCCTATTCCCGATTAGCTAATACAAGATCACCGTTACCGGATTTATATACATTATATATATATATATATATATATATATATATATATATATATATATATATATATATATATATATATATATATATATATATATATATATATAATACATGTATACTGTGCGTAATCCATTCATTTTTAATCTGATTTCATTATATTAAAAAAATGGATGTAAATTGCAATTTTTATAGTCATCAAAAATATACATCTATATTGTCAAACTTTTTATGAGACATGGACAAAAACAAGATATCTTCTGATTATTACTGTATTGTGTGGAAACAGGGTTACATAAAGAGGTCTTTCCAAGTAGAAAATCGGTATCACTTTTGCTCTTGAAATACTAGTCTGTATGCATGCTTGGAATCAAAAGTGCCGGTTTACTTTATTCCAAAACCATTTCATCAAATCACTATTTTTCAAAGCTACCTCGCAGAAAACGTTACTGACATAATTTCAACGTTGTACTTTAGTGAATAGGTCACTACATGAATGTAGGATCATGCATTGTTTGTCTCTTTGTGAATATTTTCCTCCACGATCATTTGTTACTGGCACTCACCTCCATACGAGAGGTCCCTAGGTTCGATCCTTGCAAGGTGTTTTGCCCATAGTTGTCCCTCTCGACCAGGGGCGGCGATTTCTTTTCATGACCGGGGATGGGGGGTGAAATGCGAGGGACGAGGGAGCAGTGGCGTAATGAGCAAAAACGTTTTTTTTTTGGGGAGAACAAAATCTGCATCACCACCACTCTTACATGTTACATGCAGGCCCCGCGGAACGTTTTTCAAAGTGGGGGGCTAAAGTATTTACGATCAGGTAGAGAAAAGCGAGCGCCGCAAATGGAGCGTAAATTGGCGTGGGGTCCAGGGGCAAAGCGGGGTCAAGGGGCGGATCCCCTTGAAGCTCAGGGGATTCAGGCATTTAATTACGGTGAGATGAGCATCCAGAGGCCCGCCTTAGGTCCCCTGATGGGGTCCAGAGGGCGGAGCCCCCGGAAGCTCAGGGGTTTCAGGCATTTAATTACGGTCAGATGAGCTTATTTTGAAACCCTATTTATGACACTGGCATGCAGGTCACTGATTGGAGTGGGGTCCGCCCCAGAAGCTCAGGGGTTTTAGGCATTTAATTAAGGTCAGATGAGCATCCAGGGGCCCGCCTTAGGGCCATGGTGGGGTCCAGGGGGCGGAGCACCCGGTAGCTCAGGGGTTTTAGGCATTTAACTACGGTCAGATGAGCAACCAGGGGCCCTAAGGAGGGCCCTTGGTGGGGTCCAGAGGGTAGAGCCCACGGAAGCTCAGGGAAAAATCATGCCATTTCAGCAACATTTGTAAATCACTGGTATCGAATTAGAAATAAAGCACGTTGGAATTTTATTGGGGGAGCATCTGACCCCAAGCCCCCCATCAGTACGCCTGTGCGATGAAGCATAGTGAACGAGAGTGGTGAAGGTGACGGAAGTGACTACCCCCTCACAGGTTTTATTGTATTACAAAATTACATTCCTTAGCAAAACTACCCCCCGGATCGCCGCCCCTGCTCTCGACCAAGCCATTTTAAATGGATACCTGACAATGCTGGGGTAATAATAATTGTAGGGCCCTCGTGAAGAGCATTATTGATACTAATGTGGCTACCATGGGTAATAGAGACCAAACAATTATCAATATTAACCAAATACTCCAAAATGCCTACCACTTTCCGGTGAGGTTTGAAAACATCTGAAACTTCTCAATCTTTTTAAACGATTTCGCATTTCGGAATAATTTGCTGGATATAAGGTATATATATAGTACGACCATGGTTGGATAAGAAATGTCAAAAAACCCTAAATTACTGAAATACAAAAATGTCTATCAAATGACATGATCCAATGTGTCGTTAAATGCATGAAAGGTCAGTATGGACGCTAAATCATAACTATACGAGCTTTATGAATGCTGTCACATTTAGGTAGGTCGAAGCAAACCTCAAAGAAAGGTATTACTAAGGAAGTTATCGACGGGGCTTACAATCATTTTTTCAAGTTTGAAAAAGAAATAATTCGAAGTATTTATATAACGGCACAATTTTCTTTGTTTCTTCTTAATAAATGCCTCTCTACTGATGTACAATATTTTTAAGACTAACTAAAGGGTGCCATTGCTTTTGATTTGCGGTTTCCTCATTATTATATTCATTAAGCGCAACTTACAAACATGATGGCTTTTTAATGCACTTCAAGTGGAGGTATTTTAAGCCATTTTACGCGTTTTCATGGATACAGTGAAAACAAGGAAAGTTGAGAGTTTGATTAGTTGAAGGATAATTGATAATATTCTGGTTTGTATCGGCGATTTGTCAACAACTTCATAAGTGATTGTGTATACTTGGCTTTCTTGTATTTTATATTTATGGCCCATAATATTGTTTATTGCAGTCCATGAATTGTCATTATATGTACAAGTAATGAATTGATTGACTGAAGATGTCGAAAAATTCAAAGGATAGCATTATCTATATGCATGATACTTTATCACAAGTTGATTTAGGTTGATAAACTTTGTGATAAATACCATTTTATTGTTCGTAATTATATCTTTATTTTTGATTGATGATGGACTTATATATTTATTGAATAATGTGATGATCTGTTGAAGTTTATTTATTTTTGGGCAAAAATGTTATTCATGATAAATATATTTTATGTACATACTTCTTTATCTCGTGTTATAGAAAGAATTATGCGTTATCGGATTGTTGTACATAGCTATTCGGAATTCACAGATAATGTTACGGGAACAAACAGTGTCGACACGACGAGGATTTTTATAAAAGGGGGCGGTCAAACTGAAGTAAAGAAAAATATATATGTAGTGTGGGCAACTCTTTCTCCATCTAGAGGCGGAAAACAATTCTCAACTTCCCAAATTACCCTCATTTCCGGCGGATAGAAGCGAGAAAAAAAAATCGCCATCTGAACAATAATAATAGAGCACTGTTACATCTGCACCACCCACCCCATTAGATGTGTCACTTGAAACTAATATGTTTAGATGTAATGATGTAAATAGATAATGATACAAAAAAGATTATATATTACATTTTCATATGCCGAATATTTATCAAGACATAATATTTACCATTTTTATCATGCACTTGTCTTTTCTACTTCATGAATTTGCACTATTTTTGAGATTGCTAATGATTTTAACATAGATGTGTGAAAACGTTGTATTTGTTAATATCGAAATAAACTGCCGCACAGATATATGGCAATGCGTCTTCTTCTTCTTCTTCTTCTTCTTCTTCTTCTTCTTCTTCTTCTTATCCACCATCACCTTCACCATCAGTATCGGATCCACCATTCTCTGGCAGGGGTGAGGGGTAGCGAAATTCTGAAAGAATCTCTGACAAACAAACAAAGCAAAGCAAAAAAGTAAAGAAATTATAAAATTAAAAAGTGAGGGAATTAAGGTTGATAGACACATTTCAATGTGCTTTCGTGGGGTCTAAATTGTCCACGGGTGACATATGGGGACACTCTTTCCACTAACCTCGATGTATACCATGTATACTCAAGATATGCGTGACGGTTCCCCCTCCTTCTGGATCCGCCCCTGACGAAGTAAAACTATACAGTTGTCTCTGTATGCAGGTGACACTAAAAAGACAGGTTTGACTGTTATTACACAACCATATCACGTGACGCCCGCCCCTCTCGTAATAAACTCCTTAGTGACGAGCAAGGGGAGTCTCTTTCTTAATGTATATTTACGTGTCAGATCGATGGAAAGAATACACAAGAATGCAATCAATATTCACAATTGTTCGCATTTTATCCCAAACGTGGGGACCTTCCTTGTTACACGCAGACCTACTAAATAATTCACCCCACACTTATTTGTTATATTGAATAGATTCTTAATGGATTCGGGGTAGTATGAAAGGTGAAAGAAGCGAGTTGTGTGCTTTGGACTATTATATGCATCTCTGCGTTACATGGTCAATGAAAATTGATGAAAATACCCTTTTAAAGAGGTTGGTTATGGTGAAAATGAAATGTGATTTTAAAAATCAGTTTTCTCTTTCATTTTTCTTAAATTCCTAAATGGATTTTCATGATCATAGTAACTGCTCTTGCAATGATCTCAGACTTGAAATCTGACTAGAAAAGGTTCACAAATTTGGACTTAATTGTGATGCCACGTGCTTGTGCAGTATCAGAATGTTTAAATGTTCGGTATTTTTAAGTATAATGTGGTATAAAGATGTTACTTGTTGATGCCAGCATCTCATAATTAATGATTCTTTGCATTTGATTCATGATCAACCATTTAGAAAAACCTCTAGCTACAATTTCTCTCACAAAACGATTGCATGACCAGTGCTTGACACTATATCGTTAAATACATCACTAGATTGACGATTCATCAACATTGTACGACATAATATATATATATATATATATATATATATATATGATATATCTATGACATTAACACACACAGTCATCTCATGATCAGGCAATTTCGTCATTAACCATACAGGCTTATGTCGCTTACGTCAGAACTTAAAATATATCTAAAAATTTGAGAAGAAAAAATGTTCAAATATTTGGCCGATTCTTTACGACTCACATGACTTAAGACGTGACTGATTTCTCATTACTGTAAAAGGTGTGTCCCACTAGAACATTTCACAATAGAATGTAACAAGACATGATAACTTGACAACTGGTTAAAATAGATCCATTAGACTCAAAGGAACATTCAAACACTAATGAAATAAAAACATGCATAAACAGTGGGGTTTTTACTTCATATTTACCATTTCGGTAGCTTTCTTTTCCGTGTGCAAAAATACATTATCTCATTACTTCATAAAAAATGTTCAAACATCAATGACGATATATAATAAAGACTTTTAATAGATAATGATTACTGCAGGATGACACAGGTGCCCTGATTACTGGACAAAACACATTTGTGCTCTTTTTGCTAAGCTCAGTAATATGAGTACAATGATTTATAATTAGATACAATTTTATTCAGTCTGGCAATAGCTTTAGATTTGGCAGCTACATGACTGCCCCCATTTTATGATCTTGGGAGCCCATTTCCATTTATTTTCCAATAGTGATAGAGCGATAAATTGGAGATATTGAGCAACACTTTAGAATGCCTATCATCAAATATCATATGTATCTTTACATAGCATTCATAACATTCAGTGTAATTGTATCGGTGCTCGTGCAATTTGTATCTATTCTGCCAACATAATTTAACGTTTGTGGTGGATAAATAAATGTGTACATTGGTCGTGTGGTAACTTTTCCAGCATTCATCACAATAAAATTTGTTTCCACGATAAAATTCATGAAATGAATAAAAAAATATGGCGAAAAATAATCATCACTACCGACATATCCTTGCAAAGTGAAATTCACTTCACTTTGAATAATGTGCCACATTTTAATTTCATGTTATAAGTAGCCTGAATATTTTTTCACATTTCGCTTTGGTTTTTTCAACTCTTCCATTGCATACCATAATCTAGTAACCAATCAAGCCCCGCATGCATTATGCAAAAGATTTAAGGTACATGAACGAATGTATTTTAGAATCGTTTTGTTCTCATAACCATAACCTTACAAAGCTGGATGAAATGTATTTCAAGAAAGCACAAAACTCATATAGTTATCAGCTGCTGAAATAGTTTACAATATATGAGTTCATTGATGCTCTTTGTGATGTACGTCATAGAGGACATTAACACAATAATTTGAATACATCTTCACCTCACGTGAGAGAAAACACGAGGAACTTCAAAAGTGTATCTCATCTCTAGGTAACTATTTTTTGTGAATAATACGGGAGGAATACATCTTTAACATCATTTGCAAATGTGTTTGAAATTTTGTTAATACTATGTATCCTAAATCTGTATGAAGAAAAAAAAAACACATCACAAAATAGTATGCTATTCCTTTTAGCCTAATATGTGGTATTACCAAATTCCTACCACGACAATATCAGGTAACAATAAACATCACTTGATGAACACAATGAAGTCACATAAATATAATCATTAGATGTGATCATAAATCAAATACGTATTCACATTACAGTCATGCTACAATATTGTTTTACATGGTAAATTAATATTTATATGCTTTTACTAGCATTGATCAGTATTTTTTATGACAGATTGAAGGGGAATGTCACACGTCGAATAGTTTTACATTTCTTCTAATAATTTCAGATAATGAAGTAGATTGTGTATAGAAACGATGATTCAAGAAGTCATGGTTTAGCGGAGAAAATCTAAAGGTTTATAAATATGGCTTTAACATGCTATCAAATAATTGTGACAAAAATTGTTGTTATAAAAATGGCAAGACAATATGCAGGCTCCACTTTCTCCAATCGTTTTCATTCCATGAAAATTATACAAAATACAACCACAGTAATAAATCCTGAACGAAACCATGAAATGTACAAAATCTACCATGTAAAAGAAAATATATATATATTTTTAGTGCTCACCAATAACATATACACGTAAGTTTGATTGGAATATTTTGTGAGCGACCATTAATCACATTGTAGCGAGTACTTAATATATAGAGAGAATACTAAACTCGTTGTCTTCGAACATCAAGTAAACCCATCGCAAGATTGTCATTTGGAGTGTTCTCGTAGTAAACCTCATTTACAATTGTTTGATTAGTGAATAATCGAAATGATTGTACAAAGTAACTTATCTGGGAATGTAATGACTCAATCTACAAAAATTAAATTGTTTCTATTGATAACTTTATCAGATAATATAGGATTTAGTCAATCAAACTGTTGGGAAAAGTACTTTCTTAACATGAAGAGAGTAACCTGAATTATTTTGTCAAACTAGCAAAGGTGGTCTGGTGATACAAAGAAGTATTGAGCAATATCGTTGTATGTCATACATATAATAGAACTTATAACGTCAGTGGAATGTTCCTTAAAAGTGAGTTTAACTTACACTTGGAAGTAAAAGTAAATGCAACAAAGTGAAATTTTGCAAAAGGTATTGACAACTGTGTTACACAAATTGTTGAAGTAGTTCATGAAACGTTTTGAAAATCCTACTTCTCAAATCAACATAATTAAAAAGTGTATATTCTATGTGAAATTTTATTCAAAATAGAATTGGAAGAGAAGTCTGATAAGTTATCAAGCTCTATCGTCATCTATTAAGTGGTTTAGAAGACACTTGCCAGTGGGGATTATTCTGTGACATATGCTGTCCTTGTTTCACCGTCCTGAGAGCATTAGCCATAAGATTTGGCTCAGTCACCGAGATCTCCGCGCCTTCCCAAGCCATGGGTCGGCCTGCTCCTTGAGCAGGAGGCATCTTCCCCCCGGTACCAACCCTCCCTCCCTTTGGGTAGGAAACACCTACTGGGCCACTTTCTGGATCAAATGGTTCGGAGATGACATAGCTGTCAATGCTCGAACAACGTGATGCTGAACGATCTGTCCGCGCCGATGGTACGCGTCGAAACCGTTCTGATCCTTGATAAACCCCATCATCACTCCGACGCCGGACATCGGGTCGGGAATTGGAAGGAGCCTTTCTGATGATCAATTGCGTATCACTCAATGATGGCTGATGCGTCACGACCACGGGTAACTTTCGCGTCGACGTTGATGTCGCCGGTCCTGATGAATAACCCACCGTTCCTGATCGTTCCGCTAGAGATGTTCGAGAGGATTCGCTATCTCGGTTGGAATCTGTTGGTGAAATAGATTGAGGGCTGAGTTGTTGGCGATAGTGTATGTGGTTCTTTAACTTGGTTGGATTGAAACCTCGGGGCGGTGTCGGCGAGACAGTATTGCACGATCCAGCCCCTGTGCTGACATCAGAAGATGATATCCCCTGTATGGAGGCTGATACAGGTGTAGGACCTTTCTTCTTCTCTGAAGAATTCCACTCCTGATAGACCGAGGCATCAAAGTGTTCGCTCAGCGCAGCCGTGATTTGTTTCAAGTTCGCTGCCGCACGGCTCATCTTCGCCGACTTTGTTCCGTCGTAGGCGTACGCCGGATGTCGCACTGCAGAGCTTCCTGACGTAGCAGCAGACCCGTACCCTTGTTGACTCTGCCGCCTCCAAGCTGGTTGCCCTTGACGGGCTTGACTCTTCGGAGGTGAAGGATAATTTTGATGCCCATTTGGAACTCGGAACAAGTCCACGATCTTCTTTGCGCTCAGATTGGCAGCTCCTATCAAGTATCTATCGCGTCCTCTGATATCCAGAGGCTTTGGCACGAAGGCATATGATTGAGAGATCCGACCCCGCGACAGGTGTCCAGTGTTATTGTAATGGGCTGGACGTCGCTCATACATCGGGATACGATTCGGAATCGTCCTGACCTGAAGATCAAGATCAAACGTCACTTTCTTCCGTGATCTGGTCGTCCCTGTGGTCGAATCGGAGGGCTTTTCCCGATCGCCGGCCGGTTCGCTTATGATAGGGCCGTTCCCGACGGATGCCGCCGGCTCCCGTGGGACAACCAACACATCTGATTGTCCTGTTGTCATGTCTCTTTGAAATCAAACATCCGTGAAAATAAAGACATCACGAAATCACTTCGTTCATTTTGAAACATTTCTATCCATTTTCAGCTCACACATCGATACAATCCGTACTCCATTTTCTGTACACTATGACGGAGGCTCACACGATTCATGACATTGTCTACGGGTTAACAATGGTCTGTCACTAGGGTTATAGACGGGGAAAATCCGCAGGGGATCCCGCTAGGGTCGGCTAGACAATGCCCTGCCTATTATAACGCACTGAACCTACCGAGTAAATACGAGTTTGAAAAGATCTTAGAAGAAAAGAACATGGAAATGTAAAGCGAAACCTTTTGGCGATGACGTATCTGTGCGATGAACGTGAACGCAATCAAGAACCACGTGAACTTAACGTAGATCAATATGAAGATAGCGACATCATGCGTGAAAGAATCCGTCTGGATGTAACTAAAGAAATTCTGTGCAGTAGCTTCAAGTATTAGACGCTTGTATGTATATGTTTTTGTAACAAGAATCTGGAAACAAACGTCTTCAACATGGCACCACAGAGAGTAGCAGACAATTGGTAACACGGACACGCAATTGTTTTTATTATCGGTACATGTCCCTTTATATTATCTTGACAAATCCTGTTCCAGTAATGTTGACAGTGCGTTTTAAATCCTTGAGTTGAGATAATTGTTTAATCGCTCCGCCTCTCCACTATGTCAAAGAAGAAACACAAACAGTGGCATGCCAAAGAAGTTCCAACAAAATCCACAACCAACAACAGAAGCAGAAACTGACTTAACACGGATGATCAAATAGTTTAGTGTTTATGCTTAAGTGACCACTAGTCCATGCGATGATGTAGCACAAATGTACCGGTATTCATGAAGTTGATCAGTTTATTTCAAATCCACAACAAACAACAAATAAGAAGAAAACGGACTGAAAACGGACGAGCAAATAGTCCAATTTTAATGCACAAGTCACTAGTCAGTACACTGATATATCTCAAATGTAATGAATCATGTTCGTCAGTGTGGCCGTTGCCATGTTTACAATGACAATCGAAAAGGAGAAAACTTGTCAGGTTTCATTAAATGCCACATCGCGGACAGGAATGCAATCAACAGGCATATTATTCTAATCTAATGTGAGTTCCTTGATGAAACTGCATTAATCGAAGATGAATAACATTGCGAAGAACCACAGCCCAACCTTGTCCGACCACTCATCAATTGTCCATTCGAATAGATAGTAATTAGTCACTGTGGAATGCATACAACCACTGTCATCTGTTTCGTTCAGAGATCAAGGATGCAGAAGAACTTCATCCCCTGGTCCTATATTATA
The DNA here is from genome assembly GCA_037976565.1 of Mesocentrotus franciscanus. Classification (NCBI taxonomy): domain Eukaryota; kingdom Metazoa; phylum Echinodermata; class Echinoidea; order Camarodonta; family Strongylocentrotidae; genus Mesocentrotus; species Mesocentrotus franciscanus. The sequence continues at coordinate 18,391,879 of CP137678.1, forward strand.
AATTCAATTTCTCAAGCATAAATCAAACGTTTTCTTGGGGATGAATGGCCACCAGAGAAGCCTGTATAATGATGTGGAAAAGCAGTGATATGACGCAGATAACAAACGAAGAGTTGTTGAGAGATAATGAGCAAAGACTTGTGGTGTACGCTTGAAGGTTTTCCTGTTTGCACACAGGGTAAATATTCTATGACTACACCACCCACCGGTCTGGTGGAAGGGGGGCATTCACGCACCCCTTCACAAGAAGGGTCGATACTTCTTTTATTGTTCGTTGGGGCGAAGTTAGGGATATGAATAATCATAAGTTTTCTATTACAACATGGGTGTCAAAGGATACTTCTCATTTTGATAAGATTATTCATAGTAATCTCTTGAATAATTTCTCAATCTAAAGAATTTAGAATAGAGAATTCTTATTTTAATAACATTATTTATAGTAATCTCCTGAATAATTTTGCAATTTAAAAAAAATTTAGAATAGAGACTAGACAAAAGTTGAAAATATGATATGGAATAAAATATGGCAGTTACATTGAAATAGGTATAGTGATAAAGTTAGCCATTAAAACTACTGTATACATGCGAAAAAATTTAGCACAAATTAGATATATATTTATATCGAGGATGGTGTGTAAAAAAAAGGTATCATGACAATTTGAGGAGACCAATATAGATGCTTGGTGTACATTTAAGAAACGGTGGCTACTTTTTAAGAAATGGTAGTAAAATGTTACACTAATGTATACTGTATTCATTCTGTAAGGAGAAACAAAATTAAAAAAAGTGTGGTTGCTGATCACTTTATCAAGCTACTATGGATAGAAATCATCAAGGCCCTCTGCTTGTTCATGGAAAAGGTTTACCTAGACTACCGCATATAGCTTTTCCTAGCTGTTTCTTTATATTGGATGTTTGACTTTACAGAGTTTGATGGACTATTATCGATTGGTATAGGATTCACGTTTGATACGTAACAATGCCCCCGTGACGATCTCCCTGTTTCGTCTATGTTTTCTATTATTCACCAATCGATTAGTGATGTATACACTGTAAGATAGGTTCCATGGGGGTGGACCATGGGGGTGCTATTGTACTCTTCTCCACAACGTATAGGGGTGTACAATGGCATGGGGTATGGGCGGCGGAGGGGGGGGGGGTGATATAACAGGAGGTATAATCAGTGGAAAGAGGAGTGGTTTTTACCAGGCCTATACAATTGTGAGGACAGGGGAGGGGCTGGAAGCTAGGGGGTAACCCCATCTCATGGTAGGGTAATTTATTTTTGTCTCGTTTTATTTTGATCATCCACTCCGAACAGAATCGCAAAGACTTTCGAGAATTTGATCAAAGGCATTTTAATAACCTTGTACATCACCTTTTGAAATGTTGGTAGAGAGAGAGGTTATTTGTTTATCATCTTTGTCACTCGTTCCGCTTAATGAAACAATTCCTACAACAAAAAAAATCTAGATATCATTATAAATCTAAATATCATTATATCTCAATTTTCAAGCTATTCCCTTATTTTGATGTTTTCCTCGGCTATCCTGAAGAATAACATTCCTCTTATTTTTCTTTTTATTAATTCTTTCATCAGTATACACCACCAACCTTTCTTTACTCTCTATGCCCATTGTACTACACTCTAAATTTATCTCTCTCTGTTTCCATTATATTTTTTGCTTATTTCTGTTCCCTTTATGTATAGAAATTTCTCTCTCTCTCTCTCTCTCTTTCTCCCATCCACCTTAATCCTCTCCGTTTCTCATATATATTTTACTACCTATTTTGTCTTTTGTCCACCTGACTCTATTCATCTCTCATTTGTATTTCATTCCCTTTCTGATTCTTTGATCTCCCTACCACTCATCTCTATTTCTCTATCTCTCTATTTTATTACCCACCTTTATCATAATTATACCTCACTTACTTTCTCTTCTTGTTTAGGACCCCCCTTCAACCACAATCATGTCTATGATCTCACTCACTCTCTTGTTGTTCCGTTTATCTTGCGCCCTCACTCGGTCTCTCAAAGACTATTTCCTCTATTTATTATATTATTTCTCTTATCCCCCTTCTCTCTCTCCCTTTCTCTCTCTCTCTCTCTCTCTCTCTCTCTCTCTTTCTCTCTCATCCACCTTAATCCTCTCCGTTTCTCATATATATTTTATTACCTATTTTGTCTTTTGTCCACCTGACTCTATCCATCTCTCATTTGTATTTCATTCCCTTTCTGATTCTTTTATCTCCCTACCACTCATCTCAATTTCTCTATCTCTCTAATTTATTACCCACCTTTATCATAATTATACCTCACTTACTTTCTTTACTATTTTAGGACCCCCCCCTTCAACCTCAATCATGTCTATGATCTCGCTCACTCTCTTATTGTTTCGTTTATCTTGCGCCCTCACTCGGTCTCTCATGGACTATTTCCTCTATTTATTATATTTTTACTGTTACCCCCCTCTCTCTATCTCTTTCTCTCTCTCTTTCTCTCTCTCTCTCTCTCTCTCTCTTTCTCTCTCTCTCTCTTTATCTCTCTTATAAATTATTGTAACTTAATGGTAATAGTATGTATATATCCGATGATTAGTCCACGTGATGGCAAAAGATGACGCGCATAATTATATTGCATAACGATTTTCAACACCAGTTTAACATAACAATAAAATTCCGTCAATACTTTGGATTGTGTAATGTTATTCGATCTGGTTTTAAAAATTGTTTCTTTTTACCAATGGTATTTGAGTGTTTTTTGTAATACAAATGGATTTTGCTATATGACTATGAAACAAAGCCTCGAATACTCAATGTGACTATATATTTTATCTAGTCGTTGATGAATATAAAGGATACAAGAACCCTGTGGAAGGGGGAAATATATTTTTTTAAAGAATGAAATCAAAAATGGAAAGAAAAGTATATAAAAAAAAGGGAGAGAAAAGTTTCAAATGCAAATATTAATTTGACATCATGGCGATCTGATAGAAGTAATAACGCTGTCAGATTCACAGAGAGGATCTCTTCTGCTGTCTAAAATAGGAAAGAAACAGATTCGCTCTATACTTAACATCTCAAACATTTACCCTGCGTCGTTTAATTCAATTCCCTTCCCAGCCGTGAGCTGAACACTGCTAAGAGAGAGGCCCATTTTATACGGTTTCAGGAAAGCACGTAAACGTTATTTTCTCCAGCAGCATAAGGAATGACCCTATAGACAGCTCTTTCAAATGAATACTTTTGTCAAACATTTCATTGTTGTAAGTTTTTTTTCTCATCTCATGCTTAATAGCATGTTCAGGGAATTTACCAGTCACATCTTATTATATATACTACATGTACTATCCTTTTCCCTCGCTTTATTTCTCTCTTCATCTCTCTCTCTCTCTCTCTCTCTCTCTCTTTAATTATCCACTCATCTATCTATCTATCTATCTATCTATCTATATCTATCTATCTATCTATCTATCTATCTATCTATCTATATCTATCTATCTATCTATCTATCTATCTATCTATCTATCTATCTATCTATATATATATATCTATCTATCTATCTATCTATCTTTTTTAGTTTTTGTTTTATCCCTGCCTCCCTTCTCTATTTCTTTTTTCTCTCTTCCACTTTTAGCCGTAACCTTGTTTTTTTAAAGTTTTTTTAGGGGGGGGGGGGTATTTCCTTTTCGTCCCAGTCTAGGGTATGGTATGTATGATTATCCTGTTTTCTGTATGTTTAGTCGGTAGTTTAATTCAGTGAGCATACACACAACAAGCCAAGCTTTTAATTAGGTTCATTTTTCTGTTACGTATTCAATGATTTACAGAACATCCTTTCATTTCATTAATGACTATGATTCAGGATTATTTACTTTCATATTACCTAAAGAAATATATTGTTTTGTAAAAATTATGCTTTGATAATTTTGCATGGTTAAAGGCAACCAATCAATAAGTTAATTAATCCTTTCAATAGCGCCAGTCCAATTCAATTCAAGGGATTATTTCAACACCCTATTGCATATCCAATCGAAATCATGTTCGGATTACGTTATACGTTTTTGTCATGGTCGCACAATTATTTCAATAATGACATACAAGGTTACTTAAATTGGCTGAGGTTGATTTTTCAAAAGTAGTTACTACCGTGTTTGTTTATTTTATTCCATTTCTTTTTCTTCTTATAATCAGCAAAAACTCAAGTAATAAATGTGTACACACACGATTACATAAGCAATTTAACAAGGCATATTAACAGCTTTAAAGCCTGTCTGCACTAGTTTGGCCAGGAGGATTAGACCTCACAGCGTGGTCACTGACAGGTGGTTATCTCATCAAATCAGCTCTCAATTAACATAAGAAAAAAGGGATCATGGGGACAAACGGGTACCAAGTAGGCATTGTTTGCTATATAGAGGGCGCAAGTAGCTACAAGTAGTGCATACAAGGCAGGTGGCGTAAATTCCTAAAGCATACTATATGCTTGTGTCGGATACGCCTCAGAACAATCTGGATTTCTATGCAGCAGGGGTTATACTCTCCTCATGTCGCAACCTCGGGGAAAGAATATTCCTCTATTCCTCATTGTCGACTTGCACAAGGATTGTGTTGTATGGGGGGATTTTAAAAGAAGGACAAAAAAGCGGAATACAAGGACCCTGGAACGTGCCTGATATCTTGACTTTTTTAAAAGTGGGAAAATGTTCGCTCTGCACCTCCACCTCATTTTCACTTAACATCCTAAACACATTACTCTGCATCATCTAATTCAATCATTTTCATATCGCTAGTCCCCATCTGTACTTTTGGAGCAGGGGCTATACTTAACCATGTCTCCACCTGGGGACATAATATCGAACCGTTCATCATGGTCTACTTGGGATAACGTTATGCTGTATGGAAAAAACAGAAGATAAAGAAGAAAAAAAAAAAACAAAACAAGAGCGGGATGCAAGGACCCCTGGCATCTTTACATTTGAAGAAAGTGGGGGAATAATGTTTTTCTAGACTTGTTTTCTCCTAACATCTCAAACATTTAACCCTGTATCATCTAATTCAATAATGTTCATATCGCTACTGTCCATCTGTACTTATATATAGCAGGGGCTATACTTAACCCTCAGTTTCCGCCCCGTGCGAGCAAGCACACAACCCCATGATAACCGTCCATGCTGCAAGTACGCCCTCTCTCGAAACATGACCGAATCATTGATATGCTACTACAGAGAGTATATCTGAAATCATTACCATTTTTTTAGTTTCCTAAATAAGCGACATATCCTTTTTTCGTGAAGCTCGCTCATTCAGTCCGGTATTTCCATACAGACTTGGTCAGGAACTAATGACATCAGCATATCGTTTTGACATCTAGTTAACATTTCTACATCATTTCTCTTCATCGTATTAATTACAAATGAAGCAGCGATATACAACTGGAATTTTAAGTTGTATACAGAGCGCGGAAAACTAATTTCGTAACGTCTGCACTGTTTGAATCATTCACGTTTCTTTTAACCCCTGGTGACGTTGAATCTGTGGTTTCGTGGAAAAGAAATCAACGAAGTCTATGATGTCGGATGATAAGGGAATTCAGCCAATTTTTGATGCGACCAGGGGTAATGATGTCGGAGACCAGACTTTGAACTCGGAGGTACAGACAGGGACAACAGCATCCTCCTCAACATCGATATCAGCGTCGAAACTGTCTGAAGAAAGGAACAATAACCTCAAGATCGAAGACGAAACGCGTGATCCATCCTACCAGGGCGAAAGTGACCCTCACCATGTGAGGGATGAAGAAGTTGAAGGTACAGCTAATCGGAAGGGGGACAGCGCCAATTCAAGATCAAGTTTGGGTAAGGATGAAAAGAAGGGAGATAATGTTGACCTTGACAAGGATTCGAACCTCGCATTAACCCCTGATGATGAAGAGCAAAGACGAATCGCTGATCAGGTGATGACGGACCAGGAACCTGCCCCGAAAGATGAGGTGGTACGCGGAGGTGATGCATCGATAGAAGATGGACTAATGAAACAAAGCAAGGCTGCCCCATTGAGACGTACGAGTAGCAAAAAACTAGAAGGGGATAATGTTAAAAAGAAACGCACGAACTCGAATAAAGGAAGGCCTAAATCAAGAAGTACAAGAGACGGTTCTCAGAGTAGAAATAGTTTTAGAGATAACAGAAAGGTAGTTAAAGATCAGTCTGGAAGATATTCACAATCAAAGGAAGAGTGCCTTGGGGAGAGTAAAGCAAGTAACGAGCCTCCAGAAGGGAAGGTAGTGGACATGGCAGATGAACCTGATACAACGAAGGAAAAGAAGGATGTTCCAAAAGATGAAAATGAAACACAAAACGTCGATGGCAGTTTGAGTCTTGGCACGCCAATGGGTGGTGGCACCATGGAGAGTGGTGGAACAGAACGGAACGATGCAAATTCGGAACGGGATTCTATCCTCTCACTAGGTGGAACGGACCCAAGGGTAGCTGAATCTAATCAACAGAACGACGAGAAACCCAAGGAGATGACCATCAGGCTAGTTCTCGGTCACGTTTATCAGACCGTGACGCCGTAACGTCACAGTCACACACAGGACGTGACGGCGCATCTCCAGTTACATCTCCAAGACGTAACATCGATTCTAAACATGCAGAGGGCCGACAGACTGGACGAGGTGGGGACCGTGGACATAGTAAGCAATTGTCGTCATCAGGTCGTCTCCATAGATATTCGGTAAGTCAGACTCAAATATCTTGATAAGCGATCCCTGGCCAGTGATTCATAAATGTATCGTAGCGCAATGGATTTTGAAAGGGTCCTCAAAAGTCCCGTCATGGTATAGATGAATGATGATTACTCCGTGAACATGATGAATTAACTGATTTTATAATGATTGCAAACAAACCCCTATAGGAAAAATATAAACTATTTATAGTCATAATTATCCTCAGAATGTCGGTTTCGTTTTATCTGGTTTCGGCCTTCACTGGTAAAACTATTATTGGAAAGTATAGATCTTGGGGAATAATGTTAAACCATAATAATGACAAACCAATGAAAAGAGATAGCATCTATAATAAAAAAAAATATGTAACTGCATGGTGGCACAATATTACACAAGTTATGTATAAGCCAGTGGCATCAAGTACTTCACGGCCCGACCCAGCAAAATTGTGAGGAAATGGAAAATTGACATAATCATAAGCCTCCATTTGTGGAATATTTTTAATTAAATCCCATTCAGTTCGTTAATAGTTAATTAATCCAATCAAAATATTCTACATAATTATTATATATCTTTTTACACGAAGAGCAGCAGAATCTGAATTATTCAATTGATCTTAAAGGCGCATCTACCACCTTATCATTAATCTTATTTGCAGATGACACTAACATATTTTTATCTCATTATGACCCACAACTTTTACTAAATACTGTTAACTATGAACTTACTTTAATTTATGAATGGATCCAGGCAAACAAACTCTCCTTGAATATTAACAAAACCAATTACATGTTGTTTAGCAATATTATTGACTCACTTCCGGGTGAAGTATTCATAAATGGAGCAGCCCTTGATTGTGTTCAATCTACAAAATTTCTTGGAATATACTTTGACAACAAACTATCATGGAAAACACATATCGATGTACTCTGCCGACTTGTTTCACGAAATATTGGTGTAATAAACAAATGTAGACTTCAATTCCCTCACAAAATATTACTATCTCTTTACTCAACCCTAATACTGCCGTATTTACATTATGGAATTCTTGCTTGGGGTAATTCAAACACCACATATATTGATAGAATACTTCTTTTACAGAAACGTGTACTCAGAGTGATAAATAATGCTAACTATTGCTCACATACTGACCCTTTATTTTCGAAAGACAAACTTTTAAAAGTTAAAGATTTATATCTTTCAAAACTAGGCATATTCATGTTTCAGTTGTCTCGCCAAGAACTCCCATCAGCCATAATTGAACTCTTTACAACAAATGACGCTATACACACATACCAAACACGACATGCAACACGTGCAAACTATCATCTTCCTCTAACCAGGACAGTCATTTTTTTTCGCCCAAAAAACAATTTCATACACAGGACCAAACTACTGGAGCAACATTGATCTAAATCTCAAACGGCTTAAAAACTGTGGCAGCTTAAAAAAACATATTAAATTGCTATTATTGAATTCGTACGTGTAATATTGCATAACTATACAATTTTGTTACCGACTGCTACTCCCGACCTTGAACATTCTATTCTGAAACTTATTTTTCTCTCTTCTCATTCTTCTTCTGACCCCCGATTCTTTACCTTCTCTTCATATTTCTCTTTTTCCTTACATCCATCGTCCATATCATTTCATTGTTTTCGTCTGTATACTTTGCTTTATTATTATTATACTTCTACCTTATTATCAGTGGCGGATCCAGTGGGGCACAGGGGCACGTGCCCCGGCCCCCAAAAAATAAATAAAATTAGTGCTCACTGCGCGATTTTCCAAATTTCCAATTTTCGGGTGCAAAAAAAAAAAAAAAAATGTGCTCACTACCCCCCCCCCCGACTAAGCGAATTTTCGGCAGCCGCGATTTTCAAATTTGCGGGAGAAAAAATTGTGCCCCCTTTGTGCCCCCGTCTAAGAAATCCTGGATCCGCGCCTGATTATGAATGACACTGTGTCAAAATTATTCTGAGGAACTTAAATTCTACAAGCTATATGCTTTTATTAATTTCCCTTTTCACATGTAACTTCGAAATTATTTAGTGTAAATGCAATACAAACTTATGCTGTGTAGATGTCTTTATTGTTCACGAATATCAAGTTTGTAATTATGCTATGTTTTGTTAATGTATTGTCTTTGTTCATGTGAAATAAAAGAAACTAAACTGAAACTGAAACTTTGATACCCTGCAGCAGTATAGATTCTAAAATATTAAATATGTTAAATAGAGGGGGGAGGGAGGAGAGGGCATCGCACACCTTTGGATTAGAGATCAATCATTCAATTGGATCTCTAATTGGTTGTAATGCAGACTGATTAAGGCCGACAAACCATTTGCTCTGATCAAAAAGCTTAGGATAACCACCAATGTGATCATGATAATTCTATCACTATTTGGGATATCAACCAGTCATATTCTAAACTTAGAATCTTGCTCTTGAAATGCAACTGAATTCAAAGTTGCTGTCGCAGTTGGATTAATAATAATAAATAAATAATAGTGGGTTCTTTAATAGCGCTCATGTCAGTGGCGGATCCAGGGGCCCGGGGCCTGGCCTCCCTAGCAAAAAAAAAAACAGGTAAAAACACCCTTTTTTGAAAAAAAAGAAGATGGGCCCCCTCCCCTGGCGCCCAAGGGGGGGGGTGGCGGTGAAAAAATAACCCTTCCCGTAGGGAAAAAATTTTTCGCGTGCCAAAAAAAAAAATTGTGCTCACTATCCCCCCTCCCCTCCCCACTGAGCGAAAAATCGGCCGGCACGATTTTCAAATTTTCGCACGAAGTGGGCCCCTTTTTAGGCCCCCTCCCTTGCCGCCGGCTGGATCCGCCCCTGGCTCATGTCTGTCAGATTTGACACTCCTGGCGCTACACAATTAGCATGGCTGCCATTGTGGTGCTCTAGCATTTCGAGAAATTAATTCCTGCCAGGTACCCAATTACCTCACCTAGGTCGAGTATGTCAAATGTTTATTATTGTCTTGCCAAAGAAAAAATAGTACCGCGGCCGGACTCGAACCGCGAACCATGTAATCCACAATATTGTGAATTATCAACTAGACCACGACACCTCCAGGTGGATAAACAATCTGATTCTTTCGTTGAGTTTAAGTCGTTTCGAGAAGATCAAGAAAAAACTAATAACAAAACAACCCCAAGACAAGAAAAAGGAACAATCAGATGCAGCATCACCCCCTCCCCAGCGATTTTGGAATCCTTTTATACATGTGCCTCTCCTAAACTCATTAAAGCCTATAGTCAAGAAAAATTGGGGGACTGAACCCTCAATCCCCCTTCTACAACCTCTACTGGTTATGGTAAAAGTGCTAATGCATTAAAGGGACTTGGTAACATTGTTCAGATGAGAGAAAATGGTGCTAAGGTAGTGACTTCAATGCTAGATGTAAAATTAAAGATAATCTGAAAGTTTGAGTGAAAACAGACCATTATTAACGATAAAAGTTGAGAAAAACTGATCTGATCGATTATTTAATTCGCCCAACTATATTATTACAATTTAATAACATTTTAGGTGAATGTAAATCGTAACAAAGCTATGAATTGGCTCTATATATCATGCCAGACATTTAAGTGTTGAAAGATTTTAAAAATCCTGTCATAGGTCTTATTTTCATAGAAAAACGGTTGGGAAAATTCAAAAAATTCAAAAATTACGCAGTTTTTTCATCAACCTTCAACAATATTACCGAGTCACTAAATATTAATTACTAACGTAGTCTCGAGTCTATTTGAACAATGTACATAGAACATGGTAGAATTCTGTAAGATAAGGATTCGATGGGATCGGAACGTCATTCGTGTAAATTTGGATTGACTGAATCGGACCAAAATAGCGTTTTCAATTAAGGGATCGTGTTATTTCATCGCATGGAGTTAGTGGACATAATGTTGCGGGATCATCCTACTAATTCGGCAAATTAAAAACAAGTACGTAATCTACCTTTAAGCCTTTGATTCCATGACGCAATTGGCGGATAAAATCTCTCCTACAGAAACAAATGATATCTAACGGAATTATTACCAATTCAAAGCGGCGTGCGATGACAATTAGTGCGGATGAAAGCGCTTCGATTGAAGCGTGAAATTGCGAGTAAAATTTTCGGATGGAATCGATGGCATATGCATAATCTGATCAATAACAAGGCGTAAAAGTATAATTAATTTTGGTTTGATCATCGGAATATCCTTGAGACAATATTAAAGAAACTAGATACACACAAAAGGCGTTAAACAGGGGGCAGGGGCGATTGCGTCCCCTCCCCCTTCATTGTTTTAAACAATAACGACAAAAAACAACGACGACGGCGAAAATAAACGAATAGATAAATAAACAAGTAATAAACTTCTTCCTTTTCAATATACTGCTATAAGGACGAGCCATGTTCGGAGGACCACAACTTTCTAAGGTCTTAATGCATGCATATTTCACCTTCTTACTCCTTCGCTTTCCTTGCCCTCTCCTTCCTCTGTTTCTTGCTCTCCTCCCGTTTCCGCTTCTCCTCCTTCTGTTTCTTCATCTCCTTCTACCCCCTTTTTAAAAATTCCACTTCCTCCTCTTTTCTTCATTTTGTCTTCTTCTTTTTCTCGCTCTCTTTGTTCTTCTTCTCTTTCTTCTTCTGCCCCTCTTTCTCTTATTCTCTTTCCTCCTAATGCTCCCCTCTCTTTCATTTCCATCTTCTTCTTCTCCTTTCTCTTCTTTTTCTTCTCCCTTTTCTTCTCCTTCTACTTCCGATCATTCTTCTCGTCTCTGTTTCTTTTTTATGCTTAATTCATCATTCATACTTGTCAAACCGCTTTTGTATGAATGTAGAGTTCAGATAAAATTGTTTGTTTTGCTGTTACTTACACACCAGTCACATTTATTGTTTCTATATTCAATATATCCATTTCGCATTTATGGAATATCGTCTGTTTGGAAGCATAATGGCATCGATCCATATTACTTTGACATGGAGTTAACGCCCTTGTGACCCCAAACAGACGACATGTTGAACGTGCCCGTAAATATCTGTATACATTATGTATCACGTATCGCGTATTCCATCATGAATAATATCAAAGAGATCTCTTTGATAATATGAAGTATTAGCCCTGCATTGTTAATTTCAAAACATGACCTGGGCCTTTTCTCTTTGTTACCTTTAAATACTATGTTGTAGTATCCATGCAATTGTATATACCATTACTGCCTTTGTTAATAATCATAATTGCTAATAAAGTGATATTGATACCAAGAAAAAAGAAGAAAAAAAAACCCCTATAAAAACAAAAGCAAAAACAAATAGTCATTGGTTGACTGAATTTCACAATGCACTATCATCCAACCAGAATGACAGTAACCCCCCTCCCTTCACAAATTACTCTGGTGCCGCCCGGATACGTCAGTCAAATGGGAAGGGAGAGGCTACCGAGTGAAAGGCACATTATCATGAATCAGGCGCGAGAACGAGTGCGATATCTCTCAGCTGTCCTGAGAGATCATTTGAAATCGTAGATTCAACATTGACCAGGCATAATTATGGATTATATGAACGTAGGAATAGGAAACACACCGTATAATCAGGTAGTTTGCTCCCAGGTACAATAGACCGCGTTTCTTCATTGATTTTGAAAATATACGTTATTTTAATGAAATGTGGAAGTTCGATTGGGTTATAAAATACTCAAATTGTTGCAGCTGGAATGGAATTACAACACAATTGTTAGCAGGTCTCATTTAAATTTAAAATCATTATGACTCCAGACTCGCCTAGAAGTAAATATGCGGATATCTATAAATATATTTTTTCGAAAGATGAATTCTTTGAATGCAGGTCAGTTTGTTGCCCAAATAACTCGTGTTAAACTGTAAGATACCAATCATCTACGACAAATTAAAAGCTCAAACAAGGTGACCATGTTAATCCATACAGACTGTTAGACGCCAGCCAAAAAGGACAAGGGCAGATTTAATTAGATTAGCGCCATCTACTGGTATGTGTGAGCGCTACTGCACGCAAACGTCCCTTCAAATATTGAATGTTTGATGACGAAGTGACATTGCAATAACTTTGGAAAACCTTTTCTCCGTTAAAGATATTTTTGGTCAGGTTGAAATAGAACTCACATCCTGCGGGAAGAAAGTTGGAAAGATATGTAGAAAGATATATAATTAGGGATGGAAATATGTTTCCCTCAATTAAAATCCTTTATTCTGACCTTCAAAGTATTAGGGAGAAACGAACGTAAAATTAAGTATGTACAACTTCAGCAAGCCCGTATTCGAATTTTGATTGATTAGTTGAAGCCATTTTAAAGAAATGTAACAAGTTGTAAATGTAAATAATAATAATCTGTTCGTTAAGCCTATCATTCATGCCACTTTCGATTTGGTATAGTTAGTGGTTCCAATTATGCTTTAAAAATGTCAAGGTCTCTTTGTTAGAAATAATCATGATAGCCTAATATTATTCTTGATTTGTTTCAAATAACAACATGATCATTTCAATCTACCACCAGGGTTATGCATCTGTCTCACCCCTTGGTGACAAAAAAAAAACGACGAGTAACCGTGTCGAATAATTATTTATTTTAATGATGACGTTGTTTGTAATGTATCCGCGTCTGCAAATTGTCCTCTAACACTAACAGTATACAACAGTGATGTGCGATAATTCAATTTTTATTAAAAACTACGCGCGTATCAATACAATTTGACCCTAATCCGGTGAAATCGACCAGACATAATTCAGGGGCACCGCCTGACTGACGGGTCGTGCCCTAACAGATCTTAGATAATTAAAGTTTAATTTATCCATCATAATTGGATTTCTGATTGTAAGCGAGCTAGTCTCTTTAATCTCGATCCTAAATCCGTGAGTGAGAAGGTTGGAGGCAATATAATTACAAAATATATATCATAGCGTCATAAAGACAATTGAGTGTTATCTTGTTGTAAATAGCTAGAAAATATAAGGGATTACAGTATGGTACAAACTTGGAATTGGAATTGAAGAAGAGGCCTTCCTTTAAATTCGATTTGAAATAGCGTAGGTAGATATAAAAATTGCCAAAGAGCTGAACATGGACAGATATACGTTCTGGACAGTATCCATGTCAAAGAAAATCCAGTTATGAAAAAAGAAAATGATAATTCGCTAATTTCTTACCCAAATTGCTCACTCTTCTATTCTGGCGGTTAGTAAAATGTTAAGTTGTAGTTTGTGAAATATGTTTCCTAAATTTGTCCAGATTCGAACTATATTGAGATATTTTTTTTTTAAAGAAGAATCATGAATGTCAATTTAACAAGATTTCTAGAGAAAATAAAGCTCATTGAATATTACTCGAGTTATAAAGCCAAAGTAATCATGTTATTTTATCCTTGTGATAGAGAAACTGCTAAATTACATAATATGTAGATTTCAACTAACATTAAAGTGAAATTCCTTTAAGAAATGAGAGTTAGAACCCTCCACCCCTCCCATTCCTTGGATTCGAATAATCTCGTATGCCTGTTTTGGGGAAGAGAAAAAGAAATCAATTCATATTCTGTTTTGTGGTTTCATGATATTCGATTATAACCCTGCTGGAGACAAGTTTAACCGTCATTAATACTGTACCCAAACCATAGAGATTCCATTTCGAGTCCTGCATATGAGTCCAGCTGCATGTGTCGACTTAGCGGCTTTTCTTTTGTTTCCATGGTTACGCATACGCCGCCGTCTGCCAGATTGGTAGTCGTGTATAGTCTTGGGTGACGTAGCGAGCGAGAGACTCATTAAATCTTAATTATATCTCTCCCTTGTGGCTGTCATTGCATAGTGTTGACTTGTTAATTAAAACCCTCTCTCAATGACCGCAGTAAACACGCGTGATTATATTTGCTTGATAATGTTTTTGTTTACGTCCAAGGCGAAACGGTGACAAAGACTGAAAGTTATTGCTCGAGTATAGCGTAATTTCTATTCATCAATCCGTTCCGATAGAATAATTTTATTACCTTGTTTTTTTATGTTGTTCTCTTCCTTTATTCAACCTTTCTCTGTATCGACCACCTGAGTTGTAACTTTATCTCTTCTGAAGGTATTTTCCTCTATTACTTTCTTTCTGTATAGTATTTTCTTTCTTTTATCCCCTCCCCCTTGTTACTCCTCTTACCTTGGACCTAGGTCCATGCTTTTATCCATACTTGAATAATGTAACAGGTCCATTGCTTGTATTCTCCCTCCTATCCTCTCTCTCTCTCTGCCCATCCCTCTTCTCTTTCTCTCACTCTCTCTCTCCACCCCTACCCCCTCTCTCCATCTATCTCTCCATCTATCTATCTATCTATTTATCATAACTTTCTTTTGCAAATGTGAAAACTACCGACAAAAAGTTATAGGAGGGTGAGGTCCTTGTCCACTTTAGCTACGCTAGTGGTAGTTATGGGGATGCGCCCAAATATTGAAAAACAATTTAAACGGAAAGAAAGGGAGAAAGGTGAGTGAAAGTCTGAGAAGAAAATAAAATGATGAAATGATGATACAACCATCTTTCCACATTCTCTTCCACTTGCTCGCCTTGATCTCTCTCTCTCTCTCTCTCTCTCTCTCTCTCTCGTTTGAAACCGGTACGCCCCCCCCCTGCCCAACGACTTTCCGCCCCACTGCCCCACCATAGTTCCATGTTTACATATTGTTTCAATTTTTCTGAAATAGCGTTTGATGTATTCAGGCCTATCTAAAATTCAAGTAGCCAATGAATAACTCCCTGGAGCATTTCAACATCACGAAAGTCGAAAAGCTAAAAGTCTCTAGGAAGAACTGAAGAACGGCGCGAAATGCAATCAAACTCCGTCACAAATCGTGGGAAAATCATGTTGATCCGAAAACACCCTTTCCGTCTGGCTAGAAAAGTCGCTTTACATTACCATGGCAACGGACTTATCAAATTCCCCGGTGATTTGATCTTGGAAATAGTTCTAAATGAGGTCTATGCGATCGATCATCACGTGGTGATTACAATCAGAAGTTCGCATACTTGAAAGCAGCAAAGTTTGCCCCACGCATCGCGCAGACTATACCACAAGATAACCCCTGTGTGCGCCGTACAAGGTCCCTTACACCCAATGTAAACTAACTTGTTGCCTACTGGTACTGGTAGATTGGTAGTATAGGAGTGGAAGGACCATCGCGCTCTCTCTCTCTCTCTTCCAAACGTCGGGAATTTATACTAAGATTCGCGAAACTTTCCTAAGAGGACAATTGGCAGGATTTTATCTTTTCAGATCTAGCAAAACTTTGTGGAGTTTTGATAATAATTATGGCGTACTCATGATTACAGAGGGAAAGCGACGTGGAGTCAAAAGAGTTCGGAATGAATGAATGGTCTTATTGGAAGTCGAGTGGTATTTACAATTACATGATGGAGATTTTACGCAGACAAGTGGAATGTTTACAATCGCTGTCGTGAGCACACATCACTGTCCACCATCAACATGACCAAGGAAATTTGATACAACTTTATGTTTGCGATTATTTATCATTAATGTTGCAGGATCAGAGGAAACATACCAACATGTCTGACTCTGTGTCTGTCAATTCGAGTGCCAGCAGTGGTGGTGGGGGGCAACCGCAGCCTACACCGACGTACAGCCGTCTGCTGGCCCTAAGCCTCCGGGGGGAATGGGGCAGTGTGGAGACCCTGCTACGGGCGGTGGAGAAGGGTGACCCAGAGATAATAATAACTGATGAGGTATGTCTCCTGCGTAGAAAATGACTCTTTTACTCCCTGGGTGGGAGATAGAAGTTATTAATATTTTTAAAAGATATTTTGAAGTATGATGAATCATGAATATCTCTTACCTTGTTACATTGTTATTCAAGAGCTAATAGATTATTAATATGAATAATAATATGAATAATAATTAATATGAATATCGTATTAACTTATTAAAAGAGCTTGGAATGATTAAAAAATAGGCATATTATTTACATGATGGGTTACTCAATCATTGGGCTGACCTGCCAATGTCTCAAACAGTTTCTTTTGGATAAAGCAGAGTTATTTATTTATTTATTTATTGTTTTCTTTGAAGTTATTTAATGTTTATGTAATTAAGTTGATTTTAGTTTTTATAACTTCGAGTTTGAAAGTTTGAACTTACTTGATATTCCGTTGTGCTTTGATTTACAGTAAACCATATATTTTGTACTTTTTTTATTTACATTTTTTCATTTATTAACTACTTATCTTTGTATTGTTACATAATGATGCAAACTTTTTTTGGATATTGTCTTTTAACTCTTTATCCAGAGCTGTAATTTTTCAAAATAGAGCAGACTTTTCTTCTCTATTGTTAATTGATCAGGCATATCAATTGCCTATCTGAATATAAACATTTGAAAGTAGTCTGTTTGTATCAATTAAATGAACTCATTTCATTCATATTTTACCTTACATCTGCTCTTTAGTTATACATTAGTATGTTGTGAAATCAATTATTCTAGTTTTTAGTCTTTAATTCTATTCATATTTCATACTATTCTGCATGTCATCATACTTTTCATTGTATCACTTTACATTTCATATCCATTTCCAAGCCATCTAAAGCAGTCCTTAGATTGCTGGTAATGTTTTATACACTCTCAACAATAATTTCATATGGTCTGCCAAGAACCAAAAGGGCTCCCTTAAACAGCATAAACTTAGGCATCCTTTTGGATTCAAAATAAATGTTCAGATTTTGCACCCTTCGGCTGAGCAACAGAATCAGACTAAACAGTCGATCTTTTGGAGATGTAGGCCTAAATGTACTTGAATTCCTATTGATATTGATATTGATATTGAAAGGGGCAAAGTGAGCTGATTTATTGCATTACATAAACGATAGGCCTACAATTTCTTTTTTTCAAGGCACATGGAATCTAAGCTGATCTTGTTGAAGTTACATGGTAATACCCTTTTGGTTCTCAGCATATGGTATGATTCCAGATATAAACCATCCTGCATCCCTCCAAAAATTGACCATATCTTCCTAATTCCTATCCAAATGAAAAATATTGTGTCTTTAAACGATGTTTGGTTGTGAAATCATTATTGCATGATAAAATGAAAAGACATTTAACCCAATTCAAACCCAATGAAGATTTTTGCTGCTTGAAATTCATCCCTTTTTGTTACAGATGCAAATCTTCCCCAGCTCTAGGGGGGGGGGCATATTGGAAGGGCTTTGGGAAGCTTGGAGTTCTTGCATTCATTTTCTATTTTTACCTCATTTGAATTAATTTATAATGCTTTTGTGTGAGTATGTGTGTGTGTGTGTGTGGGGGGCTTATAGCAATGGGGGGTGGTTGAGCTCCCGCCCCAGCCTCCTCTAGAACTGCGTCTGTCAGTAGACCTCATTCATTCTGATACCAAAGGGATCAAAAAATTGCTTGCAAATATGATACAAAATATGTGTACAATTGTACATCTATTTTCATGAAGAGAATACAAATATTTTAATTAATAAAAAAAGGAATTTGTTTTTTACTTAATAAGTTTTATCAGTAAGTTAGGATATGCCTGTCTTCAGTTATTAATTTGAGTGATAGCACCATTATTATGATAATATTTTGGAACCACTGTGTGTTAATTGTATCATGTTACTGTCAAATACCATCACAATCTTTCTCGGAGTACTGCCAAATTGGCTCAAGTCTCCCCAGGTCTCTTCAAATCTAACTTGTAAGTGATGGGAACCTGCAAATGTTGGTATTCCCTTGGTGCTAGTCACTCTGTCCTGGTGGTAAATTAAATTATGAATTTGATCTTGAACAGAGCTAGCAAGGAACATATAAGGCAATGATTTATATACCCCCCACTCTGTGTTAAAGAGGTAGATATTCGTTCTTGCCAGACTCCCCAAAACAACCTGACTTTCTGGTTGCCGGGTTGGAGGCTTTTGAGAGTAGCAGTTTAACTCTATAAGAGTAAAAGATGGGGCTGTGAATAGCCCCCAGAGGCAAAGAGCTCTAGAAAATAAATGTAAAGATATCACAGTTGCCCTTGAATGAGTTACTCATTCTGTAAATGTTCTTCTTAAAATGAAGGGATGCAAATGCTTCTGAGCTACATATAGCTTAGCGAAATATATTGGCACAAAAAATGCGTCCAGAACGCAAGCTGTATAATTGTTGAAAATTATATTTCTACCAGATAGAGGTAGAATCACATTGTTTGGGTGTTGAGCTGGTAAATATACCATGTCAATGAGGCTAAATGTTAGCTGAAGTTTCTTCAGATATGTGTCATTAAAAAAAAAAATTTTGAAGTAATAAATATGAACTATTATGAATTTTGCGTTCTGGACACTTCTTTTCGTGTAACTACATTTCGCTAAGATTTTGCTAAGACAATGCCAACGGTCTGTAATTCCACTCATTCAGTTAAACCCCGTCCTGGTCTAAAATTAACAAAAGCAAAACTTAGACCCCCGACTTACTTTCTTTGACCTCGTTCTCATTCACTTCGTTGGAGCGGTCTAACTAAGACCCGTTCCTCAGGAGTGGTTCTTAGGTGAGTGAGAACGGTCAAAGTGGTCCAGGAAGTGGACTTCTGGACCGCTCCAGAAGACCACCTCGGGAGGTGGTCTTGAGGAACGGGTCTTATTAAGAGCGGTCCAACGCTCTAACGTGCAATGTGAACAAAAGCGTACTTTGAACGGAAGTGAGCTAGTGATGTTCCGCGTGAAACATGTAGTACGGTACATACGGTTTGTATTCCGCGCGCGAAAAAATTGACCCGCTGACCTGAGCTGCCATAGCAACAAGACCACTTTGACTCGTGGAGCGGTTTGAGCCATAAAAAAACTGCTCGGAGTGTGAACGCTCGCAAACCGTTCCTCAAGACCCGTTCCTCTGGAGCGGTCTAACTAAGACCACTTTCAAAGTGAGTGAGAACGGGGTCTTTGTTTAACCAGATTTTGGTTTCAATACTGGCCTGCATCAAGTTAATATTTTTTGTAGAATATGGGCTAATGTGTAGGCCTATATGTCTGCTTGTTATGTCTAGTCTTTTGCTATGCATTATATATGTTGATTGTTGATATGTGTCAGCACCCCAGTTACTGTTATGCAAATGATGTCAAGAAGCCAATAAAGAAGAAAAGGATGCTAGGTGGAGCATTTGTAGGTCTGGACGATTATTGATTTAAGTCAATTCCTTTGAGACTATATGGTTCTCTATTACAATGTACCTCCTTGTGGTCTTATATAACTTTCTTCAAGGTTTACCTGTTTATAACTTGTGGTTACGAATAACGATTTGAAGGCCCTGAGGCCAAATCACTCCATAATTTGATTGGCAGCTAGATAAATGACAACAAAATATGAGGAATATTAATTTTGAGTTGGAGATGAGATTAGGCAATTTGGGAAATTGCAATTAGCAGACAGATGTTACTTAAATACTTGTTTTACCTCTTTGATTTACATCTGAATTTGGGCAGTGGAAGAGAAACTAAACCCCTTCAAGAGTTCATAACAACTAGAGTTGAAAAGCAATAACCTCAAATTACTAGATACATGTAGATCTTCTATCACAAAAACCTAATGTTCTAGTCTTCTAGAAGCCTGACCCTCAGAATATTAGATAGTAAATAAGTGAAAATAACAACAGTCTATTAGTAAATGAATTTATTTAATAATCTTGAAATACTGAAAAAATGGAGAAAGTTATTTATAAGTTCCAAGCAAAGTGATCTTGTATTATTTTATATTCATCCTTTACTTTATAGGCCCTAAGTGATAAATTGGACTCGGAAATGTAAATTCCTGAGGATACTGTAGTCTATACCAATAAACATACATGTACATGCACATTTACATAATCATTAATGCAAACATATATATTATTTTGCATACATACATATTATTTGCATAAATGAACATTATGTTTATGAATAAATTTGTGTTTGATATTTGTGCTTGTCAATACTATCACTTGGTCAAATAATCAAGTTTGTAATCTATCATATTTCCTACTTTATACATGTGTCAGTTCTACATGTATGTTTGTCATCCTGTTATATATTCAAAATTTCATGTATATTTAAATGCATGATATCATGTGCTTTGTAGATCATTTCCATCAATACCCCATTCCATCAAGCCACATTATTTAATATCATAATGTATCTTTACTTTAATGACCTTGCAATGACTTTAAAAAAAAATCTGTTTGTTAAAGTTGAAAAGAAATGATGTTATATGATTTGATATTTCAGGAAACGGGTGTATCTCCATTGATGCTTGCAGTGAAAGATAATAAGCTGGTAGTAGCAGAGAGACTTCTAGAACTAGGAGCTAATATCAATGAGAGAGCAAAAGTAAGTAATTAAATCCTTTTTTTAATCAAACAATTGCTTGCAGGATTACCTTAGTAAACACAATTTTTTTACATGGACAAGATTTTTTCTACGGATGTAAAGTCTATAGGCAAAAGTAAGTAGTTTAGCCTTCTTTTTAAAACGTAATGTTTTCATGGTTGTTATAAGAAACCTATAATTGACAAAAGGTTTAACCTGTGTTTTCTATGTTCAGTGTTCTTTATCAAGTTATTTTAATTCTATGTGTTTTCTAAAACACATGTACACATTACCTTGTCTCATTCTGAATGTAGAAACAATAAAAAAAAGATATTGAAGATATGTATTCATCTGAAAAAATATAATGTGTAGCAGCCATAAAAGAAGCAATCAAAGTACGTAAGTTATAAAATGTAAAATGTTATTCAATTTATTTTACAAGAAAATGGGTCAACCAAAGTTTATAAAATTATAATAATCCATGAAAACATCTGAGGTTTCAATTACTGTGCAAACACAGTGGTGATGGTCTTTATGGAGATGAGTGCACTATTCAACTCGGCAGCAGTGATTCAATTAATCCTGCTTCAGGTTGTTTCCAAGGGAAATCGTCAAGCACTTTGTCAAAAGAAATAACAACACCGTTTAGCGAGGCTGATGTCCCAAGCCGGTAGCATCTGCGCAAGCATGAAAATTTCATTAAGCGCCTGCAATCAATATATTAGCAAATCTCGCCAATCAATGAACCAGCGTAGGCTTGGTGTTACCATGGAGATGAAGTCATTAACACTTCTGATGCCTGTTGCATTAACATTATGATTGCGTGATGTCCGGGGCGCTTGGGACTGGGTTTCACTGTGAAAGATCGAGAGATCATCAAAATAATAATTGTGTAATTGATATGATCTTGGTTTAGCCGGGGCTTGGAAGGTGAAATAATAAATACTAGCCGTGATTAGAAAATTTATCTTGTGAAACCATACATTCCAATTACTCTGTATTTCTTTGCTCCCATTCTTTCTTTTCTTATTTGATGTGAGTTCACCTAATGTCAAGCTTCTTACTACAATTCATGCACATATAAACTTCAGTCCATGGGTGTGATGAAAAAAAATATAAGTGATCAGGGGGGTGTTTCACAAAGATCCTAAGTCGAACTTGACTCTAAGTTGGACTTAAAAATTATGGAGAGTCATTTGTAGCCTTCAAATAAAATATATTCAAAAGCAAAAATTCAAGTATTTTAGACTTTTCATAAATTCCACATCAAGCACATGAAATCTCCTTGATAATAGAAAATGTGAATGATTTGAATCAACATTTTATGCCTTTTGAAATAACTTTTACAAAATATTTTCAAAGAAGCTAACGGCTTTCCATAATTGTTAAGTCCGACTTAGAGATAAGTTCAACTTAGGATCTTTGTGAAACACCCCCAGAACTTCCAAATCATAAAGTCTCTGATTGGAGTACTCTGTCTAACACTCTAAATCAGAAATGTCCATTGACATGCATTTGAACTTGGTGACATACTGTCAGGTTTAAGTACTATGATGGGGATTTAAATATGAGTTATCCTTCCAGGAATATATGATGTGAGGTTAGATGTTAAGCACCGGGATTTGATGAGTCTCTGGATGATCCCTGATGATATAATTATCCTTGCACGTAGGCCTGCGAGTGCAGGTGGAACGCACACTTGAATTCAATTAAGGGTTGCATTTCACACAATTACATATACTCCTATTGTGATATCATTTAAGTTACCGGTAATGAGACAGATGGAAGTGTAATAATTACGGTAGATGGAGATGGAATCGAATATAGACATGTTTGGGGCATAATTAGTAGGCTGTGTAATGATCATGTAATGAATAAAAGGTGATGAAGGAGTTCAAGGAATTTTTAATAACTGGCCTATGCAATCATGGTATAGACTATAGGCTCCTGCTATGTTTTCAAGCAATCGGATAAGCTCTGAAATTAGGCCCATCATGAATTAACATGACATTTTAAAGGGGAAGTCCACCATGATATCAAGTTGGTTTTAATAGAAGCCGAAGAATTAGAGGAACAAGTCAGTGAAAGTGTGAGCAAATTCTGATTGAAAATATGAAAGTTATGAATTCTTCCATACAGGGGCTGTATGGAAACATATTTGCAATACCGGTAATCATATTGGGGGGGGGGAATATATGAACAGTTTTCTTGAGGGAAAATAAACAATTGTGATTTTGTTTTAGTACAGAGCAAATGGGTGGGGAGCCCGTAAAATATGTTACAAAGTTCTATAATGGAATTCATTTAGGCCTTCTCACAACAAGATGTATTTCTTGAGATGTAATTCTCTTTATCAAATTTTAATCTTCTCTACTAATGTCTAAAACCCCAAATCATTCCTCTTCACAAAATATATTAAAATATAGGGTTGCTTTCATTACCATTTCCATATTGTAATAACACATATTCCTATTTTTGAGGGGTGGAGAAGGAGGATGGTGGCATTTTGAAATATATCTTTAAAATTGATAATGAAATTGGTTCTTTGATTACATCACATGCTAATGCTTCAAATGTTTCCAGTTGATCTCACACCTAAGTTTGAAATGAAGCCCCTTTTCATCAGGAATGTGACATGGTCTAAGGTTTGGGTAAGGTGATAGCATCCATGCAGTGACAAGGTTCAAGACCTTTAAATTCAAACCAACTGGATTTCTTACATTGGTAGTTAGTTGCCATGGATACCTGGTATTTCAAGCTGGAAGCTAAGTAGAGCACAAGAGGGTGAGAGTTGATTTGAAGAAGGCTGCTATGTGAAGAAGTAAACACTTGTATCAGGTAAAGATATGCCAATTCGGGAGGAATCTGCATGAAAGGTGAAGATGGGGGCAGTACATTTGTTTTTATTTCTTTGTTTCTTGAGAATCTTCATCAAGTCTCCTTGTAATCTTTTGGAAAGCAAGATAGGGTAATGAATGAAAGCTAGATGTAAAATTTGGAACGATTATTAAAGTGCGGGTTCAAAGAAAATCATAAATATGGCAAATAATGTATTACTAGAAACTGGTAAGCTAACAGATGGACATCGTACAAGTTTTAGGTCAACTACATATCGGGTGATTTATAAAAATACAAATAAAACCACCTCCATAGCATTTGGGAAATGCGAGAGATTCGCCAGAAAAATAACGATATTTTAATGCCGTCACAATATGAACCAATCCTGCCCAAGCAGACGACATCCCATAAAGAATGAACATAATTGCAATGCTATTTGTTCTCAAATTATAATGAGTTTAGTGTATATAAATGTGATGGAATTTTACACCATTCAAAAAGGGATATGAAACCGATTCTGATAACTAAATTCTTTTGTTTGTAAATACACAGGATAGGGGTTAATGAACAATCAAAGAAACCACACTTTCAAATTTAAAACCCCCCGGAATGATAGCATGGACGCATTTGTTCCTCTTGAAACGCCGAACATACCGCGGTGTATGCAGCTGAAAATACAATGGCGTCTTATTTTGTTTACAAGTGACGGATTCCTTTATTTTTTTATCGCTGCATTTTTCATCAAAATAATACCATGCGCGGGGTTTAGAGTGAGGCAATAGATTAAACATTTAGCCTGACGGTAGTGAAGTAAGAGAAATAACTGAAGAGAAGATGACGAAACAGGCACTGAAAATGTGTGAGATGTCATGGGACATCGTCTGCTTGTGCAAATCATGTTCAACATGTGATGTCACACATCTCAGCAGCGATCAGAGAGCATGTCAGGTGCTATGCCGGGGCTGTATTAAGCATTTTGTAATTCATAATACCGGTAATCATTACTTCGAATGTTTCCAAGCATTGAATTTTGATAATCTTGTCAAATCAAAGTGTCACCTTTGCAATAATGACAATAAATTTAGTGTTTAAAATCAATGAACCTTCTCTTTAACGGAAGGGTAAACCAAAGTTTGCTTACTGCTTGTACTCAAACCTTTTAAAGTCCAAGTCCACTCCAAAAATAACTTACTTTCAATAGAAGCAGAAAATCAGACAAACCCCATCAAAAACAGTTTGAGCAAAATTGGGTAACTAATAAGAAAGTTATGAACTTTTAATGACATGAAAAACTTAGAAAATCACTAGACAAATTGGCAACTCACTCATGAGTCTGTGACGTCATGTCCTCACTATCCACTAATTATTTTCTTTATATTGATAATATAAATTTCCTATTTTCTCCCTAAGAATCTTATTTCTTCACACCAGCATCCAAGTTAGATTGATAGTAATATGTTTTTGTGTGGATGCACTAATATAGAGTAATTTTTTCCAGTTAAATCATGACAAATGTGAATTTTGATTAACTATTTATATAAAAGTCAATAATTATGAATATACGATATTCAGAAAATAGTATCAATTCTTCAAAGTTCATGAATAATTTTGTGAAATGTCATGCATGCAATATGATACAAATCATATAACGTGGGCAAAGGCATGGGGAATTAATCAAGTTATAGGGGATAAAAAGGGAAATTAATGGGATTAAACTATATAATGCAATTGATAAATAGTGAGGACATGACGTCACAAACTGATAACCAAATTGGCAATTTGTGTAGTGATTTTCATTGTTCCGTAGTTTTACATACTTTTTCAAAAATTCATAACTTTCTTATTAGCTATCCGATTTTGCTCAAACTTTTTCCGATTGGTTTGTCTGATTTTTATGCTTAACTATTAAAGGCAAGTTATTTTTGGAGTGGACTTGTACTTTAAAGAGACCATCTCTGTAAAGGCCACCAGGCTATATAGTGGTCAATAGTCATCTAGAGAGAGAACCTGTCTAGAAAAGCCACATATGCATGGCGCAGTGACCACCTTGTTCTCTGTCCATGAATCTTTTTCCCTCTGGACCGGCTGGTTCATGTAAATAAATAGGAAGTAAAATGTGTTATAGTTCAGTGGTTTGAGTACTTGACTAGAAATGCGAAGGTTATGGGTCCCAGCCCTGGAATGGCGCTACATGTAGTTTATGTTTTCAAGACATCCACTACATTTGCCACTTTCTACCCAGGTGTAGAAAGCGTACTATGGTTGGAAAGAAATCCCTGAATGCTGTTAGCACTGAAATAGCGTAGTTAGTGCTGGGTATGATTCAATTTATTTGAGTGATGCCTTGACTTATTGAGCATCATTGCTATGACTCTAAGTCTAAAGAAGCATCCAATATTAACATTAAGAGAAATTCAAATTAATAGTCACAATTCGATCAATAGATTTGACTCTATACATTTGGAGAATATCTGAGAGTATGGGCAAAGCTTGAACAATTATTCATTTTTTTCTTCAAATGTTAACCCATTGGCTACTGGAGCCGGGTGGTCCCTGTACTAAACCTATGGGAATTAGAGAATGCAGTAGTCAACAGGTACAGAAATACATAGACTACAAATACTTGTTTTCATGATTGAGAGGGAGTGATTAACATCTTATTTGAGTGGATTGTCTTGGAGACCAGTAGCAGGCAAACCCTGTGGGGGTAGGTCGTGATAAGAGAACTTGACCTTATGAATCCCATCTCAAATCAAACACGGATGTGTTCTTTTCTTTTACTTGTGTTTTATCTTTATGTGTACCTAATTTTGTTGGCCACTTCACAACATGCAGGTTATCAAGAAACAGAATGAGCAAATGACACCAAACTTGTGGTTTTTCAAAATGGCTTTTCAGAGCTGCCAACCATTCCGTTTTTGCCGGAATTACTCCGTTTTTCCTCTAAATTACGGTAGTACGTTTTTTCTTCATAAAATACGTTTTTAAAATTTTTTTTTAAATTTATTTATTTTTTTATTTTTTATTTTTTATTTTATTTTATTTTTTAACATACCACACGTCAAACAACTGCCCTAAAATGTTGATTTGATCACAAATTCAATAGAAAACTAAATTTAAAGCATACTTGAAAACATATTTGAAGAGAAAAATATTCTCAAAAAGAATGAAATGCCGATAATACCAAAATAACAAAAAAATATACCTGCTTGTATGGAAAAAACAGCATGAGGAATGGACATTTCTGCCTTGGAAGTGTGTCGCGCGTGTTTTTAAGTTCCGTTTTAATGATTTCCTTTTTTTTGCTTGAAATTCCTTTTTTTTGCCATCATGGTTCCTTTTTTTGGTCGCACAAGGTTGGCAGCTCTGGCTTTTGGGCTGTGTAAATGGACCTTATAGATAGAAATGAAGAGCATGTGATGAGAGTACATGAGCCCTACTGGTCAGTTTAGCTATCCTCTTTATAGACCTTGAACCTGCACTTCTTGGCTCCAGGTTTCCCATCAAACAGATCACTGTAGATCTTGGTATAGGACTAAAAACAAAGCCCCTGTGTCTTGTTGCTACAATAATAGAAGTGGCCTATTTATAGACCGTTCGTCTGAGACAGTCTTAAGTTTCACTCTGCGAGTCTGGTATTTCCCAGTGTGCGTTGTCCAGTAAAACAATGAACTGATGTTGTTTTGAAGAATAGACCCTGATGACAGCATAAGAAATACTCGTGCATGTATATACTGGAGTATAGCATTACCAGTGATGTCACTTTGCACCTCCCTGAGTGTAGTGGTCAATATGGATCTGTAGATATGTACAGGGAAGGGAAGAACTGTGCAAGAAATAGTGAAAAATGAACTTTAGAGAAACTGGGAATTATTTAAGTAAAAGCAGTTTCTCTCTTGGCAAGTAGTCTGGATGAGGAACATGTACACATGTAGGCCTACATGTATACAAGATCAGTTAATCAATATTGAACCATGGGCCTCTATCTTCATGATAGATCCTTGATTGAATTGTAAATAGAAAGAGAAAAGAATAAGAGAACTTTTCTAGGAAACCAGGAACTATATATATATGCCACAACAAATTCTGTTGAGAAAAGCCTTCAAAAATAGCTTTAAAGAAAACATGATTTTTTAATGCTTGATATAAAGTAATAGATATACCTGTGTGAGAAACATTTATACAGGCTCTCTGTCAATCCTTCATTTTGATGATAAACCTTGAAATCCCTGACCATGAAAGGCAAAGGTTTGAAATATTAGTTTATTTCTGATGTAACAGAAAGAGAAATACCGTCATGTATTGGGCGGGATTAGTAACGTAATATTCACATGCTCGCCTCCTTGGGAGTTTGGGGCTACGTGCATCTTATTTAATCTCAAGTTCACATTGTTTCGTAATTGATAGTGAACCCAATCTTACTTGCTTCAATTGTTGGAGTGAGGGAGGTGAACTTGACTTCTTCGTGACTGCTTGACATCGTTGAATGATCGTGGTAGTGTTAGCACTATGAGGCTTGATGATGATCGATGCTTTTGATTTTTGATTTTATTGTTTCACATTCCACAAAATAACAGTTTACAATGCTTGTATAACATAGGTTCCCAGACAATATAGTATACCAATGATTGTATAAAAATTCCAATGAAATGAAGAGAGACGAATCCGGGAAATATGAATGATACACATTGAATACATGCAGGTAAGTGGTTACATAATAGTCATAATAGTCACTCGAGCTGATTCGATTATCAGAGATAAAGATGTTGTCCTTCCGATTATAGTAACAGTTCATGCTCTGACCCCATTTTGTACTTCTGGCATGTTCAAACAATTCTTTTTTGTTGTTAGGGGGACCTGTTGACTACTTATTTTCTTATTCCCATAGGCTTAAAGATACAATGTCCCATTTGCAGGCCCCAAAAATGAAAAGGTTGAATTCCAATGGCATTTGAAAGATAATACTAATTTAGAACTTCCTTAAAAAAGAAAGGGCTTGAAAAAGTCTTTTTGTGGGAAAATAACGACCATCAGTTGTCAAATCGACTTTAGTGATTGCAATCACTTTAGTACATAGTCTGATTTTCAGACCCTTGTACCGAATGGTTGTATGTTTTGTGCTGCGCAAAGATTCAATCAGTTTAAGTTTGGCCATTACATGCAGTGGGTTATCGATGTAGACAAATGCTCATGTACATTTAGAGCTCATTCTTTGTATGTTAATTATTACCAAAGGAAAAAAAAAGTCAGTCACTCAATAGTGTCTGACAGTGAAGTCTAGAAAGTAAATGGGTTCCTTGCATAATTTGAATACTAAGACACTGCTAATGTCTAAATTTCACAGTGACATATTCATAATTCCTGCAAAGTTCAACAGAATTTGATGTTGGCTGCAAAAGGGATACCGTACCTTTAATACAGGAACCACTTGTTTCCCGGAGGCAATGTGTTAAAGGCAACGTTTAACAATGTTAAATCTGAGATGCACGGTGTTATCAGTGTCTGTGACATGGTGTTATATTGAAGCCCTAAAAAAATTGCGCTTCAAAATGATCAAGAAGTGCCTCCAAAAATTAAAAATCTTTGAGTGACCGGTTTTACAATACTCGTTTTCCCCAATAGACTGTTGTGTAATGAAAACCGTTAGGAAAACGCAAAATTTGATTTCGATTTCCAATCTTAAATATCTTGATAATCAGACAGGCGATCGGCTTGTAAAAGTCATGGGGTTCCTGACTGACCTAAAGGTTATAATTATCATTGCATCATGAGCTAAATCCAGGATTTTGTTTCAGAATCTGAGACAAAGTTACCCAATCCCCAGACCTGCCAACCAGTACGATTTAGTCGTATTTAGTACGATTTTTAGAAGTAAATACGACAGTACGATTTTCCTTTAAAAAATATGATTTTCAAAAAAAAAAAAAAAAAACGTTAAGTATCCTACCAGCATCTCACATTGGCAATTTGGGGATGTTCATTGGTTCATCGAACACACCAGTCATGACGAAATCATGCATATTCAACCAACGCTCCATAAAAAATGCTCGATGTAGG
The DNA here is from genome assembly GCA_037976565.1 of Mesocentrotus franciscanus. Lineage (NCBI taxonomy): Eukaryota > Metazoa > Echinodermata > Echinoidea > Camarodonta > Strongylocentrotidae > Mesocentrotus > Mesocentrotus franciscanus. The sequence continues at coordinate 18,421,841 of CP137678.1, forward strand.
AACTGTAAGAGGCATTGATCCGGGTTTTTTTTTTAATACAACTTTTGTCAGTAAAATACAACTTTTGGGATTAAAGAATACAGTTTTTGAACTCCCGAGGTTGGCAGGTCTGCAATCCCTTTAAGAGGAGCACAGAGGAATAAAAGGGAGAGGGAGTGATAAATAGGGCTTTGCTTTTATCACTTTAAATTACCTTTTCATCTTGGTTAACATTTTTGGGGGCTTTATTTATAATTTAAAAAAAGGGGGGGGGGAGGGGATGGTTTGAAGAGAAAATGTAATGAGAGGAGGCATGATAAGGAAGCAGATTTTGGGAAGGAGTAGCCTTGAGAGAAAAGAGAGATTACTTTTAACTCATACATGCATTAAACTTTTATTTTGGTCTTGGTTGCCCTTTGGTGGTCCTGGGTTGTAAAGAAACATAGCACATAAAACATCTGACTCTTGACACACATTTACATGAACTGTAATACTGTATATCATCTGTTTGAATTGAAGTACTTCTGGCTCCAAACATACTACTAATGCTTTTGATTGTAGCCAAAGACAGAAAGACAAAGTGTTGCAAACTTTTGGTTTTTGTCTGGATTCATAGTCAAACTCTCTCGATCGTCTTGCTGTCAGCCTACAGCCTGTAGCAGTACACCAAATGATTTGGTCTCTTCTTTCAGCTCATTGTATTCTGGTAGTCCTATGTCAGTACAGTTGTCATTGCATTGTTTTAGAGTTACACTGTATGTAATGAGTCATTGTAGTATGTTTATACTTACAGGTTATTGCACCATGTGTGTCCATCAAAGCTTATCAAAGTTTCAGACATGGTTGGTGAGACATTCTTCTATTTATAATATGACACGAGGTGAAAAAGTGATAGTAAACATTGTCTAGTAGACTACTACAATTCATTGTTGAATTCTCCATTAGTGATTGCTTTTGTAATGTAGCTGATCGACAAGTTAAAACAACGTCTGCATCAGAAGGAAGATAATGAGGTAATGATTGTTGAGCTACATCAGGTATTTTTGTAGGATGGTGATGGCCTGAATATTTGTAGTATAGAAATTGGGAGGGGGCTACAATCCTGGTTCCTCTCCTTACCTCATACATGTACATCTGTGAGTATTTTGAACATGTTAAGGACTCATAAAAGTAGGGGGAATTAGGCTTATGTAATAGATAATATTTGTTCAAGAAATAGCATGAGGAAGAACTTTTAGGAAATGATTGCCTGAAAGTTACAGGCACTTCAGAGGGAATACCACTTCTGAAACGTACATGAAGTTAATATCATATTTTAAATTTCAGATTATTAACATTTCATAATATTACGATACTATCATTTGTAAGCAGGTTTTAGTTTCAAAAACCCATCTAATGACTATTGTATAGAACTTGTGTAGGAAATGATTGCCTGAAACTGAAAGGCTTAGCCTGCAGGTACTGTACATCCTGGGGAATACCATCATGAGATAGCTTGACAGCTCATGCAAGCATGTGAAGTATGAGTGGCTCGGTTGGAAGCCTACCCCTTGGATGGTTTTTATCTCCCCCACGTGGTCTTACAGCCAAACAGACCAGGCGATAATGTGGTCTGGCAAGCTTCAAAGTTCAGTATACTCCAGACAAAATAGAATATCATTACTGCTACTACACTCAATCTGTCTTTAAGTCCAGGGGTGGATCTGGAATTTTGTAAAAGGAGGGGCGTAATAACACAACTAGGGGCCACATATGCTAGATTGCATTTAAAGTGGGGGCTGGCCCTGGGGGAGGGGGTGTATAGAAAATTGGGCTGAGTATCCCCCTCAACTCTGCCAGTGCTCCAGTTTGTATTTTTCATTTTAAAGTTCTACATTATATGTAAGAAACAGGGAGTTTTTGTTAGTTCAAAACTATATACCTCAGAGCTACCCAAGGAGGATGATATACATTTTAAACTTACAATATTATTACATACTACATAGTAACACGATTTTGTTTAGATGAAGTTTTTATGCATGTATATTGTAATTATGTTAGATTAGGTTTATTAATCACTGGAATATAGATCACAATGAAGGGAAATAAAAAGTATCTCCAAGTTGATGTATTCTAGTATTTCCAACCTCATGTGAACATGCTCTTCCTGTATTTACTGAAACACTAGTTTAAAACGTGAACATTAATGGATATATATAAATTTGGCACACTTTCAATATAGATAGGCCTTAAATTGAGCAGTAGTAGAAGTAGTAATTGAATATCCCAAGAGACCTTCAAGCTGAAGCAAAGAGGCCTCTGATTCTTACTGTACTCTTTAGTTTAAGTGCCTGGTAATATAGAATTGAATCATATTTCTTAATACATCAATGATTTATTTCTAGAACAGTTTGTCAAAAATATAATCCTATCTCAAGGCTCTAGGAGATAAGGACTAAACAAATCACAATATCAAGCCAGAATCTCATTTTTTTTCTCCAGAATTTCAAGCTGACAGGGTTTTACTCTATAGACTATATGAGAATTATTTCATTTTCACTATGAGTGATATATATCAAACAGTCTGATACTCTGAGTTATATTGTATATCTCTCAAAGTGGTATCATGATTTATAGCTCAGTCAAGATTTGACGAAATATTTTTGCTGGATAGAATTCTAAATCTAGATTTGGATTTTGGAGCTTGCCCAAATGACCTCAACCTGGTTCTTCATGGCATCACTGTTTTGCTTTTCCAATATATCAGTGTTCCAGTTAAACACTAATTTGAATTTATTCATTTTTCATTTGCTAGTATTATAGCACTTTTGCTACTTGATGAAATTTATCACTTTAGAGTATATCCACCAAAGTTACCAAAGTTCATGTTTTTGTTGTATGAGGTACCAGTATTCAGACATTAACAAATGCAGAAGTGGGGAAGGAGGGGAGATGTACCCCTCATCTCCACATGCCTGGCAACCCAGCATTACCAGATCTAAATTTAATCATTTCTATCAAGCCTTTACAAAAGAAAACCAAACTAATTGTAAGACACCCTCAACCACCGAAAATCCAATTGATGCCATCCACTTCTGAACTTCCATTCCTCTTGAACAGCTATTATAAAGCTTTTGTGGTGCAACAAATTCAAGATTCAAGATTCAAGACATTACTTTTATGAAAAGTGTAGTGAAAGCTTTGATAAAAGGGCGTGGACTCGCCGATAAAATATGTAGTGGTCCACAGATAACTGAGCTACATGAAGGCGTACACAGGTCTCTCTCTGGTCAGTGGGAATCATGACCTGTAGGACAGGTGCTATATACCAGTGACAGACATCTTTCCCACTATCAGCTAATCTCTAGTCGTCTAGGGGGTCCTCCTCATTTTTTATTGGGTTAATATTGATATATTCCTGTGGTCTGAAAGTGGGGATACTGTGACTCCACATTATTTATTACTAACAAATGGGCTTTTACATAATGTTGAGGCACGTGGCTTATTAATGATCCCATTTTTTGAAATGGATTGTAGAGTTTACTTTCTTCATACCAAAGTTGCATGGCAAGGAGTAATTTACTTGTATTGTCAGTTGCCTTCGGCTTTAGATACTGTTGGAAAAACTTGATGTAATATCTTTGGTTACATCATTGAAGTATGATCAGTACATATAAACATATTAAAGTAGGCCTTATATGATATGCCCCATGCCTCCTGATGGCCAGGGCACCTTGTTACAGTAGGTGACCTGTTTCTTGGCGAAAAGGAAGATACTATCATTGACTGCATCAGTAAACATATGAATCAGTGTTAGCCTGAAACCGCCTAAGTTGGTGAGATTTAAGGCAAGGTGGTTGGCAAAGAATACCCCCTGGTGTGTCACACTGATTGGAGCAGGTCAGAGGTCAAAGACAGAATTTGATTTAAAGGGATAAGTAGTCCCCCTCAGTTACTACTTTCGGGGATCAGAAAGCACATATCTTGTGAAGTAATAAAAGCTCTTCAAGAAACTTTTGACCAAAATCTTTTCATCTGAATAATAAGCTTCAAAATAAATGAATCTTCAGGAAAGAATCAGTAGGTTTTATGTATAATGGTTGATTCGAGATTACTTGATAAGATTCTTCTGCCCTTTTTTCACTTCAGGAAATATTTCTTTCTTCATCACTCATATTTCATCTTGAAACTGACTTTTAAAAGACAGTATTTGCAGTTTGTTACTTTCAAAAATCTATTAAATATTGGGATGTGTCCAATTCTTTCACCTCTGTGTAATCATTTTAGTAATGAATCATAAATAATTACCTCGTGCATTAGAGTATTTTATTGAAAATCAATCACAGCTTCCCTCTAACTTTTTTTTCTTCAAAATGAAAAATTGAGTTATACGACCCTTAAGTAGGCCTATAATGTTGATTTATAGTGTAATCTAAACTTTGCATTTGAAGTAGTAGAAATACATTTGTTTGATTCCCATTATACACGGTTATATACCTTTTTCTTTATTACAATATTGCCACAGGTTATATCTTTACAAGCTTATACTGTCTGACCTAAATTTCATCAAGTTTGGATTACAGCCAGTATCACGATCATGGTCATGATGTTGGTTGATGGACACATTTTAAACTTCATCAGCACAACATAGTAATGAAGAAACCATTGAACTAAAATGCAAAGTCACCGTATTGCCCAATGAATTGTTAAAAATGTTCATTTGTTCTATATTGGTTTTCAAGAATTACTCTGAATCTTATTAGAAGCAACTTGAAAGTGGTTAAAGCATAGTAGGGATACATGTACCTGTATACTTTTCAAAAGAGATCAAAATGTTATGTTTTCACTACGAGCCATGATATAAAATGAATATCATATAGGAAGAACCTTCAATGAACTTTTATTACAAAATAATTTTCTATTTGGAATGTTCAGGAGTGATACTGGATGGTATATACTGTTATACACGAGACGTGACACGTCACAGTGTGTATTTTCGGTTAAGATCAAATGGGAAATTTAAATGAAATATTACTGTGAGAAAGGAAGACCTTTGTATGAAGTGTGACACTAATTGATACTATCATACCTGAACAATGACATCGATTATCCATCAGACATTTAGACTTAGAGAGATATTATAAGCTGCTAACATTTAAAGGCACAGTGCTGTATTGACAACTGACAGAAAGATAAGAATGAATCTGTATTCTTTCTAGATGGTAACTCAAAATAACTTATTTTGGAAGTCAATATGAACTTATGAAGGCAAGTAAAGATGAGTATTCATTCATTTTACCAAGTATATTTTGAGAAATGTTAGGTCTAAACTTCAAAGAGAATGTTGAGTTACATCTTCTTCAGGTTGAAGATGAACTTGTGGAGTCTGTATTGAAGTACAATTTTCTTTGTTATTGCTATGTATTTGATTTGGATTGCTATGAAATGATTCCAGACAATTGACCTACATTCTTCTCAAAAGTTGCACTTGAGCTTTAAACCTCCTCTCTTCTGAGAGTGTCTCTCATAGGAAATGAAATTTAATCATCTGTAGGATCTGAGAAGGATTAAATTCTCAATTAAGAAAGTACCTTTGACTCACAAAGTGATGTAGGAGGCCATTTGTTGTCTCCCATTGACAAGCTATAAGGCATTAACGGTTGAGAAGGACTGTTGAGAAGTATAAAGGTGTAATAGACCTTGTGGTAAATGAGTGCCTTGGTGCATGATTGGGAGTATATGGATGTCAAAAAATTTGATTCATTGGTACAATATCACACAAGGATCTTTATTTCTCCATAATTAATCACGCAATTGCTCCTTTGGTAGAACTTTTATTGGAATCCGTGGCATGACTTTGCTCTGTGAACTCTAGAACTGCCCGACCAACTAGAGAAGAAAGAAAGACCTGAGCGGATGCAGTGCTCGATCTCAATACTACCTTTTAACATTATTATTATTAGATGTATTATTAGTAATTTTTTAGGGGGGGGGCTGGGGAGATCGTTTAGAGGTATAATGGTCAAGTTGTTTGAATCTATGACTGAAAATGTGGATATTGCAGCCCTAGCATCACTCTAATGTCTGTATTTAAGACATTAGTCTATTTTTACCTCTCTATACCCAGGATTAATATGGGGAAAATGATGGGATGGCAACAGTCATTGCTGAAGAGATATGATGTACACCTTGTGTGTGTGTGTGTGTGTGTATGTGTGTGGATGTGAAGGAGTGATAGTGACCATAGTAATGATGTCTGCAAACATGGTTACAACCCTTTGAATTCTGTGCTTTGTAGATTGACTTCCTATTATCATTATCATTCTAACAAAACAGTAAAGCAATACCTCATAACATAGGCTGCCAGGAAGAAGGCCGTAATAGCTATATATGTATTGTCAATGGCTGTAACGACCTTTTTTCAAAAAGCTGACAAAAATCAGTATTATCACTTATTTCTTGATTCACATTATCATTTGAATTGATATAATGGCTTACAATCAAACTTAAAGCTCTGATTTAAAATGTAATATATTCCTTTTTTTTTATCTCTCTCTCTTTCTCTTTTGTTCCGTCCAGGATGGCCGTGCAGCAATTCACTTTGCAGCCAGCTCAGCTAAAGATGACATGATGAAGCTGATGGTACTCAAGAAAGCCGATGCTACCGTCCTAGGAGGGGTAAGCAAGTGGTGCTCCGACATTTGCTTCAGCGACAACTGCTCCAGGGTTATTTCATCAAAAGTATAGGGTTAGGATTAGGTTGCAATCGGGTTTGAAGTTAGGTTTAGAATTATGCTCAGGGCTAGATTTAGTATCGGGTCCAGGGTAAAGGTGAGAATCTGTTTAGCGTAGGAAATCATGGAGCAATTGTCGCAGGAGCAACTGATGTACAACTAAGCAAGTCTAAATACATAAAACACGATCGCAATTATTTAAACAAAATTAACTCAAGGGCAATTTTAATACCCTCTTGTACATGTTTGCCCCATACAAATCATGTTTGGATTTCGTAATGTCTTTGTCATGTTCACATATTTCAATAGGTGATGCACAATTAAGGCTACTGAAACGCCCTAGGTTGATTTTTTTTAAAGGAGTTGCTATTGTGTTATTTCATCTTGGTTTAATTACTATAAACCCAACATTTCTGTATTTTTCATCTGTTTGGAGCCAGAATGGCGTTAACACATATACTTTAACACAGAGTTAATGCCCTTTTGGCTGTGAACAGATGTTTATATGAATGGTGAGATTCTTGTATTTTGAATATGCATTTAGCCGTCATTTTAGTGGATACAATTTTGAATGCCATGGGTGCATACATTTATATCTTGGTTTTTCAGAAATTGGTCATTCACTTGACTTTTTCATGTATGATAAGGTACAGTGTCTCTCTCGAATAAAAGTACAGCTATAAATGGCTATTTGCAGGATTTATTCTTGGTGTAGATTCAGTTACAGTCCTGTAGATATGATATGAAGTCTTAGATCTTCAGAGGCTTTTTGCAAGAAAGGTTATTGCCAATTGCATGAATATAACTAAAAAAATAAAAGTCCTGACAATATGTAATTCAATGTGTTTGAGAGTCAAGTTGTGTTTAATTTGAAGTTGTTTAATCACAAATAGTTATAAAAGAGTTGCTTGTAATATACACAGACGTGTTCTTGCTCACAAAATCCTAAGGACATACAAAGCTTAATCAAACACAATTAAACTACGATGTTTTATTTATAACATAACATGACGTGACGGACACATGGCCTCCTTATTACAGTAACAACTCTTCCAAGTTTGTACAGGTTGAACTTCACCCACAATGTGTCGCTACACGGTTAATTAATTTCATTCAGAGCTCTTTCCATGTGAATTTTTTTGTATTGATCCAACAACCCCACTCTAGCATGACTTCTATTAATGTCCGCTTCACGTTGCCATGGTGTAGCAACGCAGGAACTTCCATTATTCTTCTACGGTATGTAGGTTTAACTACCAATGAATACATGTTGATCTGACAAATCCAATATATTTAGTTCTCTTCCCCCTTGTTTACAAAAGTCCTGTCGACTTTGCCTCTCCGCCATGTGGGTCCAGAATAGGTAAACTTTAGAAATTCACACAAAGGTAGACAAGGGGGCATGACTGAGTGAAAGGCATTGACTGACACTGCCAGTGTAGTGTGTACAAGTTGAAAAACCTGTTATGGGGTAGATCTATAATGAGTGAATTCAGTTTGTGGAAATTCCTTTGCTATTTCTGGTGATCAAGTTTTGATCAACTTTGAAAAATGTTTCTTTCATAAACTCACAGGAATGCTCCGTGGGGGTTAAGATAGCAAGTGAAAGAATGTGGAGGGTATTATAGGGTGAATTGTATCACATTAAATATGGTTGTCATCCTATTTATCAATTGATTAATTTAAACATTGATAACTTTTTTTCAAACTTTTCAGTATTTTTTTCACCTTATATTCTAAGGCTTAAATGACAGATACTTCAATAACTACATTGTATATATCATCTGCTCAGAGAGCTTGGAGGATAGGCTACAACTCATATCATTTGACTTAAAGGCATCGTTTAACAATGTTAAATCTGAGATGCACGGCCCTATGTGTTATCAGTGTCTGTAATATGGTGTAATATTGAAGCCCTAAAAAAAAATCTCGCTTCAAAATATTCAAGAAGTGCCTCAAAAATAGTAAAAATCTTTGAGTGACCCGTTTTACCATCCTCGTTTCCCCCAATAGACTGTAGTGTTATGAAAACCGTTAGGAAAACGCAAAATTTTGTTTTCGATTTCTAATCATAAATATCTTGATAATCAGACAGGCGATCGGCTTGTAAAAGTCATGGGGTTCCTGACCGACCTAAAGGTTTATAATTATCATTGCAGCATTAGCTAAATCCAGGATTTTGTTTCAGAATCTGAGACAAAGATACCCAATCCCTTTAACACCCTTATTGCTCTCAGCAAATATTTATTAAAAATCCTGGCATTAGAAATCTTAACAAGTCTAATTTCTTCTTCTAAATCTATGTGCAAACTCTGAAACAACTGTTTATTGTGCCTAGATACATGACTGCACAATGAATTACATAGGACTAAGTGTGTATTTTGTGAGCTTATAGTACTCAATGAATAAGCACTGTTGTGTACATGTTTACATTGTAATCAGTTCGAGTACCACCAGATTAAATATCATCTGGGACTCCATGTTTGCATAGTACCATAGCAATGGCATGACAAAGATCATAACACTTCTCTTAATCTCATTGTTATAGCTACTGTAAAATAAATGTTACAGTGTAAACTCTTTATCATGAAATATATTCTTAGTACTTGTGTATTTAGAATAAGTATGTGATGATGTCTTGAACTAATGGTTATGCCGTTTATGTGATTAGATTTTTGTACACATGTATAACATGCATTTGTTATACTGTAGATCACAGCCTTAGTTGTTTCTGGTTAAAGGGCGATCCAACCCTATTTGTATGAAAGTAGTAAATATAAGATAAACAGCATGGCGAAAGTTTTAAAATAAATAATAATTGCAGGGCCATCAGGAAGAACATCATTAAAACTGATGAGGCTTCCCTGGGTAAACAAAATTATTATTACAAGTTGTCACTGTAGGGTCTATATATCAAAAAGATGAACAACATCACACCATTTTTGATTGTTTGTTTGATCATGTTTTGTTTGTGCATATATCTCATAT
>CP137678.1:18432020-18483323 GCA_037976565.1 Mesocentrotus franciscanus
GATCATGTTTTGTTTGTACATATATCTCATATTATACTGTTTATATTTTATTTGTTAATTTACAGAGCCTTTTTGTAAAACAGTTTCCAAATCACTAGTGAAGCCACCCTGGTAAAACACTACCGTAAATGAATTAAAAAAACAAACAAACAAATAAATCAGTCAAAAAATAAATTAAACAATCAATACATAAATAAATGAATTTCTTTCCTTTTGCAAAACTTGTGATTAGAGCACGTTGTTTAAATCAATGTTAACAACATGAATGTTCTTTGACATGAAAGGCATCATCATTCTTCAATCTTCTCCATATCCTACCTGCCATTTTGACAATGATTGCTGATATTATGTTTGTTTTTCTTGTCACCATTCTAGTTTCTGCAGCAGCTTCCATTACACATGGCTGCGACGAGAAGCAGTGGGGGTCTGACATTGGTTCAACAACTCCTACGCATCTCAGGCAGAGAGGCACGCCTTGCGAAAGATGCGGTAAGTCACTGACATTGCAACAGTCAACACCTTGTGTTTTGGAAGCTTCTTTGAAAAGTCTCACCTAGTCTATTATAACATTATAACTGTTATATTTGCTATCTTTTATATATGTAAATACTCTGCACATTGTTTTTCCATTTTTTAAAAGTGAAATATTGAAGTGTTGATATTGTTACTAATGAAACTATGAAAGAGGAACATGTTCTTGCCTTCAACTGTGAATGTGCAACTAAGAATGTGTTTAAAATCTTGAAAGTAGTTTATGGGAATTACACATAGCAATTGAAGGTCAATTGTTGATTTGGAACAATTAAGAGTGGAGCATAATTGTACATTAAGCACCTATGGGAATCATGTGACAAAAAAAAAAAATCCTCTTCAATCTGATCATTCTTTCCATGGAATTATGCTTTCATTTTTTGCAATGTTTGTCTTGCTGCTTTATTTCATAAATGATACCCGTGGGATGCAATACATTTAATACTAGTACAGGTGATTAGTGATCTATTATGTCAACTCCTTCTCTCTGACTGTCATCACTCTATCATCATCCTTCACTCTCCCTTTCTCTCTCCCTTTTTCTCTCTCTCTCTTACTGTGCTTTTTATCTTCATCTTGCTGAATTTCTTGGCACTCTCTCTCTTTCTCTCTCGTCTTCACTTATTCTCTCTCTTTCTATTTCTTTTAATCTCATACATCTCTATGACATCGACTTTCCCTGTTTTTAATGTGATTATGAGATGTTTCTCAATGTCACCCTTTTTCCCTGTGCTCAATCGCTTCCTCTCTTTCTCTTTCCTTTTCTGTTATATACCTCTTCCTTATTTCTTTCTGTATCTCAGACTGAATTAGGAAGATGGCATATTTTAACCTAGCACAAATTGTACTTCCCTTTTAATGTTAAGGTTATTTGTAATGGATCAAGCGTACTTTCACTGACTTGTCAAGTTTTCCCCACTCACTTCTACTTTAATATGATTGTTTGTCAATTATTTAAACATAATCCTAATAATTAATAGCTTGTGGTTTGCATAGTTTTATAAGAAGCAAGGACTATGTGAGAGTACATGCTAATGCACAGTGTTCGGTTCTGGGTCAGCCTATCTTCAAATTGAAGAGCGAGGGAGTAATTTGAGTGGTTAGCGCCGGTGGAAGATTTGAGAGAAATTGGCCAATCATGTACCTAGAGTAAATGAATCTTGGCAGGTTCCCATGTATGAAAGCTGTTCAAGGGATTAGTTATGACAACTGATGATAATCTAGGCTCTGTTCACATCAGTTTCCTTTTAACCCTGTTGACATTTAAAAAATATGTTTTCTTTCTTTCTCATTTTTCCTTGAATTCTTTTTTTCTACATTTGATTTTCTGCATAATGCATATCATGGTGGATGTAGTCTTATTTTCATTTTTTGTTAAACCTTTCATTTGCCAAATGGCAAAATTGTTGGCTTGTCAAAAGTGGCGATTGGTACAACAAGAATCACGCACTAAACAGGATTGAAGTGCAATTAATTACATAAGCCTTACCATTTTTCAGTCTTAGTGGTTTTCATGACAACCCTTTTATCAGCGACAGTAAATCCAGAAAGTGCTCCGTAAGCAACAACAAAAGAATAAGTTTGTACTCTTGTGAAATATGAATATTTGATATAGGCCTAAACATTTAGATACAAAATATTTGAATAGCCACTTTTTATGACAAGTACAATCCGATCCAGTAGACACCTGTGATACCACCACTGACCTTTCACACGACCTGAATATCACTCGTTACCATGACAACAATATTGTTTGTTAAGTCATAAATGCTTGACCCTCCGTCCTATCTTCTGAATAGACTTAGCCCACTGAACATCTATTGAGTTATGACCATTGGTCTGATATCAAAGGGTTAGGAGGAATATTTCCATGGTCTGTTATTAAAACTCAGTAGACTCTGAAATTCTGAAATATCTGCGTAAAACAACCTGCGCAAACTTGTTTTTCAAGCCTCTCCCGATTTTTCCCAAGTCATGAAGTTTCTTTTTTTGCAGTATTAATTTGGTAACTTATTTTGCTTTCTAATATTTGGTAGCATACCCTTAAATACAACCTCCTTTTTTGGGGTCCAAGGCTGAGATGTAGGCTACGTCTGTACCTTTTTACCCCAGTATTGTCTGACAAGCAAAAAAAAACAAAAAAACAAATAAACAAACAAAACAGAAACAAATGAACTAACAAACAAACCTAAAGTACACACTGTTTTGGGGTGCCTTTTCTCCCCAAAAAATGAATTGAAATAAAAATCTGTTTTTATGGTGCTGGATAAAGTAGATAAGCTGGTGCTTAGTAATTGGTCATGTCACATCACCATCATAATGTAGTCATTCAAACCTGACCTTTGACCTCCTGTGCTCCACATCATTACCATACCCTTCAATCACAGGATTCATATAGTGGTAAAGATATTTGTGGGTTATATGAAATAGGATTAAACATGACTGCATGAATGATGATTTATTTTCTTTGCTTCGTGTTCCCCCTCCCCTCCCCATCCTGAATTGACCAACATTAGACAGAATGATGAGCAGTAACGAAATGGAAATATCCTGCATTTTACAGCCTTTACAAAACACCTACCCCAAAGTTGCACATTGTACAAATTAATAGCCTAAATAGTTCAAATGAGCTCTCATTGTTTTGGCAGTTTGCAGTTATGAACTTTCACATTTTCATTACTTCCTTTCAAAGCTTTATGCATTCTTTTGTTCTAACTTCAATCATAACCATAGACTACTGATCTTATTCAAGTCTTGCAATCGGCCATAATGATAGAAAATCAGATTTATCAACTTTTTATGTCCGTGCGTATTTTATAAAAGAAAAATAAAGAATGTTCTTGAAGAACTTTCAATGTGCCTCATTGCCATAGTGAGTTTAAAATGACCTTTGACCTCATCTGTTCCCTATGGTTACCTCTACTGTTCAGTCACTCAGAGTTGATGGAGCAGAACATGACCATGTGGGGTGTCTATATATCATGTTCAAAATCATGTCACTTTTACACCAGAGTTTCTTATTCACTTTCACCGAATTACCTCGTAACCGTAGATGGACGTGGTATGCTTGCTACCATTCACATGATAATGGTACATTACTAAAGGGCGATCCAAGTTCATTTGTTGGAAAACAGAAAAATGTGAGGGAAACAGAATGGTGAAATAAGTCGGACCAATAATAAGAGAGTTATGAATGTTTGAACTATGAGAACACTAAATCCAAACAAATATGTGGATTGGGATGTATCATAAAGTCATTGACAACTCTCCCGTTTGTTGTTTTGAGTCACTAACTAGCTTTAAGATTTGAGTTCCCCCTCCCCTTCCAATTTTTGTTGCTTATTTGAAAATGAATATGAAAATCACATACATGTATTTAACAACTGAAATATTGAAACATACATGTATGTCTAGAGTTATGACCCCATCCCCCCTTATCTGTTTGAAACAATGTGATTTAACATGCATTTCAGATGCATATCATCCTTAGTAATCTTGGCCTTTTAATAGTTTGCAACTGACTAATATATCAGAAATTTACCTGTGTGTGAGTAGCATCCAGCTTAACAACGTTACAGATCTGCATTTGCTCATTTTGAAATCATCACCATCTTTTCCATTTGCCAAGATTCAAATTATGATAAACTCTACCCGCTCAAAGAAGATATAGGGCCTATAGGCCTAGGCCTACACATGGTTCAAATAATTTGTTGACTACTTGAATGATGTATTTGAATACAGATGGTAACATACACAAATGTACGATGTATAGGAAGGCGGTATTGTACCGGTAATTAGAATTCGGTCTAGTATATCTGTTGCCGAGGGCAGTGTCACATACCAAGTAGAGTTTATCGTTAACATGTCCCAGACTCACTCAAACAGTAGCATTGAGGTTTAATAATGCAGTTGACATGTTGCCTCCTCCTGTAGCTACATTTAATGAAGTTACAATATATCAACCAATATTCATGTTGATACAAGTATTTTATTAGGCCTATATGATAGTGTAGGCATTTCTGGTATTTCTTGAAGTTTTTTTTTTGCATTTTCGGTCCCATTTTCTCTTAGTTTGAAGTAACAAGCAATTTCTATTCTGTCCATCTGAGCTAATTTGCACTTTCCCTGACTTTCTTGCTCTCTGCCCTCTGCCCCGTCTCCCCCCTCCGAGCCCCCCTCTCGCTCTCTCTCTCTCTCTCTCTCTCATTCTCCCTTTCCACAATGTGGTATCACTCATAATTTATGTGTATACATATATTTATGGACACTGGCAGAAATCCATATTGTCTTAAAAATAATCATGTGTGAACTTTGTGAGCATACCTTATTTAATTTTATAGACCAATAATCATGATTTATCATGCTTTAAATTGTTGTAAAACCATGGTCTTTGAAGTATCTCTTATTGATGCTATATATTCCTATACATTGTATAATCATTGACTCTCTTTTCCTTTCCTGGGGACAGGTTCAGTTTAAATATTACTTTATGGCCTTTATATCTGACAAACTTGAGCACACATTACAACATCATTACCTTTCTCTCATGCTGAAAATATTAATAGGAAAATATGAAATTGACCTTATAAAACAACATGTACTTAAGTCCCATTTTGGAGCTTTATACTGCAATGTCACTTGTGCATAGAGAAAGAAATTACATTTTACATAATTAATCAGCTGCCTGTAAGAAGGCCATTACGTTCGTTGACAGAACATGCATCTACATGTAGTTCTTATGGCCTTCTTGTGGACAGCTGATAAAAAATAGTGTCCTCACTTTGCAACAAGAATGTTTTCAAATATGAGTATGAGTATGAAGACAGTGGTATGATCACTCTGTTGCTTTTGGTATATGGAATTTTTAGATTTACATTACATAATTTTTTTTGTTGGTTTGGGCATCATTTTAAATCCAGGAAAGGGGTGGCGGGACAATACTGGTAAGTCTAGTAACCATTGTCTAATCAAGTCTACAGGAATTTAGTAGTTCCTGTAAGACCTGTATTAATCCTATAGAATTCAGTAGTTATTGGGTTTAATAAATTTCTAGTTCTACACACATTTTAATGAAATGCCAAAATAGGTTAAACCATCATGGTTAATTATCCCCATCTAGCTCTTATCAGATGTATCATTACAAGAGTCATTTACACTACAAGCAAAAACATTGGTTTTTCTCACATTCCGGAGTTTTGTCAGAAGTTGCTGGGCAACGTACTACCTGAGTAATAAAACCCAACTCTGGAGTGTGTTTTTTTTTGCCTTTTGCCGGCTGAAACTCCACCATTTTTTTGCAGTGTAAATGCTTACTCTTTTAACACCATTGAGTATTCTTGGTTTTTGGTCACGTGACTCTCCTCGCTTCCCTGCCAATGCATGCAGAACAGCGAAAAGTGGCGCATGTGCGCAACTCGCCCGCAAAACAAAATTATTATACACCAACGGTTTTTAATGGTTTTAACAGTAGTGTAAATGGTAGTTCAAGAAACCAATGGTTTTTCAAATGAGTTTTTCTGCAATGTAAACGGGCCTGTAGCTAACGATTGATAACCCTGAAACATTCTGAACATCTTACCCAAAATAGAGAGGACTGTTTTGCCAGGAGGCCCACAAATTTGTATTTAGCCAGAAACATATCTTCGCAGACAGACACTAATCAATGTTAGGAAGGCCACATGATCTTCCGCAGGTTTACATTGGACAAATATTATGTTTCTAATTGATCAGCGATAAAGCTCAGATTGGAAAAATAGCATCAACTGTAATCCATTTCAATTTCTAGTGTAGGCCTTTCATAATCTAGGTTACCCAATTAGGTCATTTGCTTTTAATTGTCACCACATGGTATGCGCTCCCTAATAATTAGAAGTTACTCATGATTTAAAATTTCTAAAAGATTATTCTCTGTTACATGACGTTGAATTATATATGCCAATGATAATTGAAATTTAATGTATGTGTTTTTAAGGAAAAGGGAAATAAGTTGTGCCAAACTTCGGATTATAATTTGTAACTTTTTCTGGCATGGTGCAAAACAAATATGTACTGAGTGTGCCACCCCATAATTTGAAGTCTATTTATAGAGAGGCACTATCACATTTAATATGAGCTTCCAAAATTCTGATTTAGAAATAAAAACAGTGTTTAGTCAGCAGAAAATATGTGTATTTTGAGATATCCTTTCATCATATTATCAAATAAACGTTTACTTTACTTGTACTAAAGAGAAATGTTGCTGAGCTAGTGCCATGAGCGTCCCTTGACGGTGTGTGTGCTCTATAAGTTTACACTATTATTCTTATTATTATTATTATATTATGAAGAGTTGGTTGAAAAATATATAATTTTCTTGGAAGAGGCTGAACTTTGTAGAGGTTCTACACTTTTGCATTTCTTGAAGTTAATAGCCATGTTGTTTGTATTTGTTTACTGGTAATCCTTTCCTTTTCTCTCTTTCTCTCTCTCTCTCTCTCTCTCTCTCTTTTCATCTCTTTATTTATCTCTTTATCTATCTCTCTGTCTGTCTGTCTATATATCACTCCTTCTATGTATTCCATCTTTCATCTCTTTCTCACCTTCTCCCAGTCCCCATCTACCTGTTTAACTTCTTTGGTTCAGTACCTCTCTTCCTAGTAATCCAAGTACCGGTATCCAACATTGCAGTGTGTAAAGAACTTTTCTCAAACTTCAACGACTATTAAAGTTTCAGTAACTTATCTTGAGGACTTAGTGAGGCACTTGTAGAAAGTGAATGCAAGGATCCCAAGCCCTCCCCAAATAGAACCACTTCTGCTAAATTTTCTCTCTTTTTTGTTCTTTCCTTGTAGGATGGTTCGATACCTCTCTTTTAGCGGTCCAAGCATCCAACATCGCTGTCTGTAAGGAACTTCTCTCAAACTTCAAGGAGGAGCAGCTGAAGCATTCAAGAGATGAGGATGGAGATACAGTCCTTCATTTAGCTTGTAGAAAGAAAGATCTAGATATCATTAAATTATTTGTTGATAATGGAAGCCCTGTGGATATTCAGAATGTGAGTATGTGGACCACTTAAAAATTGGAAATAGATGAGAATAATGTAGATGCAATTTTTTGTCATAATGATGTACTATCGCTGCAATTATTTTATATGAGCACTGGTAGAAAATTCTACAGAGGGACTGAATTTATCTAATTGATTTAAGTACAAAAGACTGATTAACTTTACCGATCAAAGCTTGACATAATCAGAGGCTCTATGTCACAGTCACACAACCCCCCTCCTCGCCCCTAAGAAAAAGAAAAAAAGCTCGATATCAGATTATAGTTTGAAAATTTTTGGGGTGTTTTCTAGGAAAAACCAAATTTGAACTTGAATTTGTACAAAGATCCATTTATTTGGTGGGGAAATTTGCTTTGAACATTATGCTGGCCTTCAAACTTTTTAAACTCAAATATTGAAGAAGAATTGAAGAACCATTAATCCAGAAAAACCATTCATGTTGTGTCTTGAGATGTTACCATGTCACGTGACAGAGGATATGATTATTCTTGAAAGTTCTGGGTCTTTTTGACTGGAATGTTATAAAGTTTTTGATTGACGGGCAGTGTTTATTTCCTACGTCCCTCACAGCAAGATGGTCATACGCCGCTTCATATATCAGCTATGTCTGGGGATGAGAATGCACTCAAGTATCTATATCAGATGAAAGCCAACCCTAACATCTATGACAAGGTTAGTAATGTCAAATCTTTCTTTTGTTTCTTTATATTGTCATTGTTATCTCTCCCATTCTTCTTTATTTTTCTCTTCTTAAGTGGTGTTGACATGCATACGTTATCTCCTGATACTTAATTGATGATGGAATAAGTCATCCCCTACAATAACAAGAGATATTTATGTACAGATATATCAATATTTTCTTGATAACCCTTTTTAGCTTTTCTTTTGTCTTCCTTATTTTCTGTCCTTAAATATGAAAAAAATACAATTAGCTTTTCTTATCTCTCTGTTTTCTTGATACATCTCTTATTCTCTATTTTTCCTGTTATGAATTTATTTCATTGCTCCCTATTCTTCTCTTCCTCTATTTTGAAATTATTCAGTTTCCCATCTTCTTTTCCTTCACTTCTTTCTTCTTGGTAACTACATATTATATATTATTATTATTATTTTTTTTTTTTGGGGGGGAGAGGCCTACTCTATTATCTCTGTTCTCCTTTGTTTTCTTCCACCGTTTAATATCATGATTTTTCTCTCTCTGTTCAGTAAAAGTATGATTTTTCAACAATCATGGCCTTTGTGTTATGAATACTTCTTTACATTCCATTGCATTTTCTAAAGCTACTTAAACCAAGCATCTCATTTTCTTATCCAGCTTGATAGATCACCTCTGCATATAGCAGCTGAGAGTGGTAACACTGGGGTCGTGGAGCTCCTCGTTGATAAATTCAAAGCAAATGTCTCTGCTCGGACCAAAGATGGCAGCACACTCATGCATATTGCATCACAGTGCGGTCATCCCGAGACTGCTCTGGCATTTCTTAAGAAAGGAGTCCCACTGCACATGCCAAACAAAGTAAGTTTTGTTTTTTATTTTGATATTTAAAGTAAATGAATAGAAAGAAATATAAATAGATAGGTAGATAGAAAGATAGAAAGGTAGATAGATAGATAGAAAGAGAGACAGACAGACAGACAGAAAGAAAGAAAGAAAGAAACAGATAGATAGACAGACACAGATAGATAGACAGACAGATAGATAGAACAGGCGGACAGACAGATATATAGACAGATAGACAAATGTATGATTGATTAAAGATACATGCACACGTGTTGACTGATTGATTGATTGATTGATTTATCATTTGTTGTACCTGACTGCTAAGAAAGCAAGTATGCATAGACATGTAGATAAGCAACCCCAGTCGTAAATTAGACCCCAAATGTGATCAGAAATAATAATGTGAGAAATGAATATTACTATCAGGAACATGCTGAATGAAAGGCTGTTATAAATCAGGTCATTTAATATAAATTTTACACAGCTTTATGAAACATGATTTTCAAGAACTTTTGATATTCATGCCCAGTCAATACATTTTTAAATCTAAAGCAAAAAAAAAAAAGGCTTGAGCGAATGGCCTTCTGTCCCAAATCCTAAAAATACCTATAATATGTTTCAAATTTGATGATGAAAGAGAGATATAAGATAAGTAATGAATTTAATGTGGACAGGAACATTGTCATTCAAAAAATTATCAAAGAATGGTCGGAATAAATCAGGTCAAGTAGGATGTAGATGAGCCTAGGACTGATCCCAGCTGCGTACAAATTGAATCAAAAGATTAACATTTCCAATATCAAATCAGAACAGCAGTGAAAGGATATCACTGTTTTAATCTTAGGGTGATTAGTGAATCACAAGATATTATAAAATGTATACCCATGAAAAATGGAACAATGGATGGCTCATCTGATATGAGTTACCGTGAAATATTAGCATTATTACATTTTCTAGAGCCCTTTATTTTGAATATTAAAGCCCCACTGCACTACTTGTAGCTACTTGCTCCCTCTATATAGAAAACAATGCCTAAGCGGTGCCCGTTGGTCCCCCATGATCCTCTTTCTTTAAATGTTAATTGAGAGCTGAGTTGATGAGATGACCACCTGTCAGTGACCACGCTGGGAGGTCTAATCCCTCCTGGCCAAACTAGTGCAGACAGGCTTTAGGCTATCTGCATTGATATTATCAATTTGTGATGGAAGAGAGAGAATCACTTTATCTTTTTCTCATTAGTCATTACTTGAATGTCCTTCGAATTTGTAAAGCACAGTTTTATTATGCATTAAAAGCTTTTGAAATAATGATATTTTTTCCATTATGAAAACACGTTTCTTTGACTCTGTCCTCTTTCCTTTGAAAGACAGATAAAATGACATTACACATTTTATAAATGATCCATCATGGATAATTAGTTTAGGAGAATATTGGGGCATTTCATTTTTTATTCCATGTTATCATGGCCTAATTTGATATCACATAAAAAGTCCCATTTGTTCATCAATATATCACATGAAATATTCAATTTATGGACTGTCCCTACAGGCACACATTGACACAATATAGATATGATCTACTAATTCACCGGGCGGCTGAATAATATACAAGGAGGCCACTGTATTGGATAGGTGTCACAATGGCTTAAAAGTGAAACGAGGATGATTGGGTAAAACTAGGCTAACTGTATATAGGTTAAGAGATACAGTTTTATTAGAACTAATGCTGTTTATATTGAATACGAGTCAACAGATCATGGAGGGGAAATGAAATTAATTTTGTAGAGTTCTGAGTTTAACAGATGTTTCTGTTAATAGATCACAATTACAGTAATGCATTACATACGTTATTGTCATTTGCATGCACATGTTATAAATTAGAAACTGAAAAAGTCAAAATTTCAAAAGATGACTGTTTCATTGAGACTTGAGCATGTACTTTTTCATTATTTTGATCCAAATACATATATATGTATTAACAAGGAGATATATAGAAAGAAGTAGAGCATATGATATAATAGTATATTTAACTTGTTTACCTCTTATGGTATCTTTGCAAGGACCATGTGATTAAATAATTAAATTTGATGAATGAAAATATTGATTGTGTGTTGATAGAGGACATGCTATCAAAGTGGATGTGTTTAGAAAGTCCAGTGAACTTTTGTCATGGTGAAAGGAAAGTTGTAGTTGCCCTTGTTTTAATGTTATTTGTGTAAAATGCAGCCCAGATGAGCAAAAGAGCAAGGACAGTTAAGGAGGAGGAGACTGGAGACTTAATAATAATAATAATAGGCATTTATATAGCGCCGTCTATCAAGACAATTCTATTCTGAGGAGCACTATTTATTTATTACCCCGGCTTTAGCCTAGCTGCCATTACAGCACTCTAGCATTTCAAGGAATTAATTCCTGCCAGGTACCCATTTACATCACCTGGGACGAGTGTGGCAAATGTAGATTAATGCCTTGCCAAAGGACATGTCGATCGAACCACGACCTTTGAATTTCAAGTCAAGTGCTTAAAACACTCGACTACGACACTTCTACTTGAAAGTAAACAGACAAGAGAGAGAGAAGAGGGTCAAAGATAAGGATCCATGAAATTCCCAAGGATTAATATTGGATGGAAGATATGATGATAATCAGAAAAGTTTAATTGAATTCTGAAAAGAAAAAGAAAGTAACCAGTTAACACACATCAATATTAACATTGGCAGATCAAGAGGGATGTCCAGGGAACCAGACACTCGATCCTCCCCTTGTTTTTCCTCTTTACATGTCAAAAACCTTTTAGTAATTATATTTTGCTTGCTTGCTAAATCTGTTATCGAGTTGTGTACCCCTAACCAAAATCCTGTACTTGTCCTGAAAACATTATATGATCACTAAACCTCTCTTTAAATGGATAAATATAACAGTTTACATACAACATTATAGAGAAACAGAAACAGGGGATAATCATGGAGGGTTTATTCAGCACTTGTACAGATATTAGAGCTTATTTACTATGATGTACATCTGTTGACAAGTGTTGATGTTGTGGAGGTGGATCTAAATTTTGGTTTTAAGTCTTTTCTACCTTGAGAGGAGGTGTGAAAGAGAATGTTGACAGCATGAACTCAGTGGTGCTAGAAACCTGTTTCTTGAAGGTTGTCAGAACTGCATCTCCTTAGGGATTGGTGAACGTGCAACCAGGAGCATTTACCAGGGCTGTTAGGACGACCCCCTCTGTGCTGCATGCTCTCGAACTTGTGATACTAATGTGACTCTTGTGTTGTGATGATTGGAGGGCTGAACCATGTGGGAGTGTGAAATATGTGAGGTGTATTGAAGAATGATGCCGGTAGACTGTGATCATCGGTGGTGACTGGTGAGGGGTACTGAAGAATGATACCGGTATGCTGTGATCATTGGTGGTGAGGGGTACTGAAGAATGATACCGGTAGGCTGTGATCATTGGTGGTGAGGGGTACTGAAGAGTGATAACGGTAGACTGTGATCATTGGTGGTGAGGGGTACTGAAGAATGATACCGGTAGTCTGTGATTATTGGTGGTGAGGGGTACTGAATTATGATACGGGTAGGCTGTGATCATTGGTGGTGAGGGTACTGAAGAATGATACGGTAGGCTGTGACCATTGGTGGTGAGGGTACTGAAGAATGATACTGATAGACTGATCATTGGTGGAGAGGGGGATTGAAGAACGATACCTGTAGGCTGTGACCATTCATGGGGAGGGGGATTGAAGAATGATACCGGTAGTCTGTGATTATTGGTGGTGAGGGGTACTGAATTATGATACGGGTAGGCTGTGATCATTGGTGGTGAGGGTATTGAAGAATGATACCGGTAGGCTGTGATCATTGGTGGTGAGGGGTATTGAAGAATGATACCAGTAGTCTGTGGTTATTGGTGGTGAGGGGTACTGAATTATGATACCGGTAGGCTGTGATCATTGGTGGTGAGGGGTATTGAAGAATGATACGGTAGGCTGTGATCATTGGTAGTGAGGGTACTGAGGAATGATACCGGTTGGCTGTGATGATTGGTGGTGAGGGGATTGAAGAATGATACCAGTAAGCTGTGATCAGTGGTGGTAAGGGTACTGAAGAATGATACCGGTAGGCTGAGATCATTAGGAAGGGGTGTACATGTAGATAGAGAAGGAGAGAATTTATAAAATGAAGTGAGGAGGCTAGTTTTGAACATGTTTGAGAGAAAGGGTATTACCGGTATAGCATATTCCACAATAGTGATTAGTAGTGAAATGCATCAGAATCGCTTGTTATAAGTATAAAATGTGTATGTAAATGAATAATGATCATCAGTTGATAGCAGAGGCCTTAAAATGTCTGATCCCTAAAGTTACTGCTTCCAAACAAAAACTAAATGATAATGTAATTGATACTATAACCTAAATACATACTATTTGCTCACTTTTTTGAAAATTCAACTAATGTATTATCAGTCTTGAAGTGAAATAGTTTTTTTATTTGCTAAGTGACCATTAACAATTTTTCCTGCATATATATCTTTGGCTTATGAATTGCAGTGTTAGTGATCAGCTTTGAACAACTTCATACATGATTTAAATTGTAGCTGTCAAGGATATCGATCAATGACAACATTTGATACAATTTCAAATTTAGTGCTTAGATATATGAGAAAATTAAATGCCAAATACTAAGTGTTTACATTTATTAATTCTTGTTTGATAAAAAGTGGCAATGAATAATATGAAATGATTTTCATCCCTTTATCATAGGAATTTGATATAAATTATTAGAATGTAAAGAAAACAGTAAAGATAGAAAGGAGAGATAAAAAGAGAGAGAGTGGGTGAAAGGGAGGGGAGAGAGAAGGAAAGGAAAGAGAAAGAGAGGAAAAAGGGAAAGAGAGAGAGAGAGAGAGGGGGGGGGGAGAGGTGAAAGGGATAGAAGCCAGCTAGAGAGAGAAGCAAGCTAGAGAGAGAGAGAGAGAGAGAGAGAGAGAGGTGATAAGGAAATGAATTGTTTAAAAGAGATCATGAAAGAATTATCATTATGAAGAAAGAGAAATGATAATTGTACTAAAAATGCTGACGTCGATAGTCTCTAGGTAAATACTGATGGAGATGATGATAAATCTTGCCCGTAATGTGGAATTATTCCTGGATGTAGAAATCTATGTCTATATAATCTTCATATTTGCTTTGAAGGTTCATCAAGCTGATTATCAAATCATATTACTCTGCTACTGTGTACAGCTAATCAAGCCTGAAGGTATAGACCAATATTGACCAACTCTTTCAAGCCAATGAGTCAAGATGCGTTCAGACTTTGATGAACATCGCTTTTAAAGTGGGTTTGGATTTCTCTAATAACATGGTATAGACCTGTGTAGTATTTTGATATGACTATTTGATTCTTCACATCCGTTGCTGGATAATGGTTTGAGAGTTTGTAAAGGGATGACATTCATCTAAACTTCTAACTTGGTAGGGAAGGGGTCATTTTACATTTAATGATACTAATGATAGATGATATGGACAGAAACTTTGCAAATCTATTGGTCTTTCAAATTAATGATACAATGTAGATGTGGTCACAAGCTCTTGAAACTATTATATGATTCTCAGACTGAGTCCAACTTGTTCTGTTCATATTAAAGTAATAAGGTCCCATTATAAATTCAATCAGTTTTAGCTTCCAATATGATCTTGAATGACTGTGAACCCAGCATTTTTATTCCAGGTATACAATATATCTAACCACCTCCTTCCCGGTATGACCTTGAAAAGTATGAACACATCATTTGATTTTCAAGTTTCCTTGACTCCTAATCATTCTCCCTTGTGGCTGTAAGTTCAATCAATTTCTTCTGCATATTGATTATACCAAAGGGGGTCAACTTTCTCTTACAAGCTTCATTGATTAATGAAAAATTAATCAATCGCTGATTGTGTACCTTTAAGCTTGGTCTGATGATTAAATCCAAACAGTGGCCGGTCATCATTGAAGTTATTGTTTTGCCTTAGAGTTTTAGAATGGGGGATGGCGCCAAGACTTTTATGCCAAAGTACTACACCTAAACTGGGCTAATTCAAGCTGGTCTTCCATGCTAGATTGATGCTTATAAAATAGGAATGGTTTTGTAAAAGCAGAAAATTCATCCAATATTTACAAATTTATGAGAGCCAGAGCATGATAATATGATAATAATGCCATTTTGAATATCAACATAATATCATTACATAAAGGTAAATTCCCAGTCCCAGTTTTTAAATATTTTGTATTAATGTCCATTGTTTTTAAGTCCAAGGCCATATGTGTCATGAAACTTGTTATCAGTTACAACCGCCACAGATCTATGATAAATCTGCTCACAGCCTATCAAATGTAAGGATTTCAGTAGCTTATAGCAATTATGGTATCTTGTTATTGATAATGAGCTTAATGAAACATGGCCCAGATACAAGTAGGTTTCAATACAACAGGGTTATCCATTTGTACAAGGGAGGAGTTACCACTGACAGTGAGCTGTAGTGTGGAATGACAAGGTTGTAGTGGTTTCTATACAAAGTCAATGTCCTGGTGTATGGGAGCCAAGGAACCGATGCAGAATGCAATAAAAAATGACATTAGTGTGAAACGTGGGAGCTACTAGCAGTAAAATCAGAATGTGATGTTGTTTGGCTCTGACCTACATGTTAAGGTCAAAGGTCAAAGTTAAGAGATTTAGAGAAAATAAGGGGAAGGTGATGTAGAATTGTGTAGGAGTGGGGAAGAATTCTTAGAGAACACAGGCATTTGTGTTTTTGTTCTTGTATATCTAGATAGCCAAAACAATATTATTCTCTGTGGAAATGGTAATGTTGATCCAGATTTGGAAATTTGATTTTTTAAATTGGATGTCCCACGAGAGGATGGACATGAAGAGAAGAGAGAGAGGAGAGAGGGGGAGAGAGTGAAGAAAGGGAGAGAGAGAGAGAGGGAGGGGGGGAGGATGGAGGCAGGGAGAGAGAGAGTGAGAGAGAGGAGGGGAGGGGGAGGCAGGCAGGCAGGCAAGTAAGGAGGCACGGAGTGGGAGGGAGGGAGGGAAGGAACGGGAAGAAAGGAGGCAAGGGAGGAAAGAATGAAAGGCAGGAAGAAAGCAAGAAAGGAGGGGCAAGGGGAGAGAGTGAGAGAGGGGTAGGAAGGAGGGAGGTAGGAAGGGAGGGAGGGGAGGGGGAAGGAGGTGAAGATGAGGGTGAAGGAGAGAGGGGGATAGAGAGATGGATAAGCTAGGAAGAAGAGGTGGAGAGGAGAAAAGAGGGGACATGAATGAGAGAGAGAGAGAGAGAGAGAGAAAGAGAGGGGAGAAGAGAATTGCACGATAGAGGATGAATCACATCATACATAGACTAATAAATATAGTCTAAGAAAGCCTGAATGAGGGATGACAAAAGACACATGTGACATAGAGAGAGAGAGAGAGAGATGTTCTGCTTGCTGATACATGTACCTGTATGTTTGAATGTGTTTCAAAAGTATGACATTGTCAAAAATCATGTAACCATTCTTTGTTGCCACGGCTACCATGATTCACCATTTCTTCTTGACCCCCTGGTGTATGTACGTGAGAAGGTCACTGAAATCCATCGTCTGACCTATCATTGTTTCATTTTGAGGGACTTTTAATTCCATTATTCATGGGTTATTTCAAGGTGAGTATTGAAATATTGAGCCCATTTGCTAGCAATCTTCTATTTATCACATGTGTGCACCATGTGGGCGTGTTGTTTTCAACATGACTGAAAGGGAATGACCCGTAAATGGGAAGATTGAAGAGATGGGATTATTGAAACTTTCTTGAGAGTACCCTGCAAGAAGGCCATTACTGTCATTGACAATACATAGCTTTAAATACCTTCTTGCAGACAGCTGGCGACTTGTAAGTGCATGTCGATGACATTTTGTGTGTAGGAGGCTAGGAATATGGAGAAGAAAAATAATCTGTAGTCGTTTTTAATTTTAGTCGAGTCAGTATTATTGAAATTGCATTAAAATTAATGTTCCTGTGGGAACAAGCTACAAGTTTTAAACAATTTAGCTTAATATAACTCTGTTAGAAGTTGATAATATAGGATGATGTTGATAATATAGGATGATGTTTTTTCAATTGCATTTTTATATTGCATACACATTATGATGTGATAATTTTTTTTGATGTTTTTGTATTTTGTTTTCTCCTCAATCTTGTACTTTTCCGTTTTCATTTCACATAAATATATCATATTTTAATGTAATGATTATCATTATCAGAAGGGATGTATGAATTGCAGGCTGTTCACTGATGGCTAGAGCCGTGGATTGAACTTGTTTATATAATCATTTTGTTTGTTTGTTTTGGAAGTGAATGAAGAGAAGTTGACTCTAACTCAGTCTTTCCGAAATTTAGCTTGTATACTTTCCTCGTTAAACTCTCACCCATTCACCTTTTACCAAGTTTATGGTCGAGAAGGTGGCTGTGTAATTGGCTCGAATATCAACTTTTGATCACAATCTCAATCTCTCTCTCTCTCTGATAATCAATTCATTTGTTTTCAATTAATCTACAGGCTGGTGCAGTGTGTTTACATGCCGCCGAGGGCACACTGGTGTTGTCAAGGCGTTGCTACAAAAGGGAGCATTGGTTGATGCAAGAACAAAGGTTGGTCATATTTTTCAAAAGTTAATTTTCCTTTTTTGGATTTCCTGTTTTTATAGAATAAAAATCTTTTTTTGATATTAGTCATGTTTTAAAATATAGTCCATCTTTTATTGTTTAGTTGTGTTCATGGGATGAAAAGTGATGTTTTTATAATAATCTTTTGTTTTTCCTTTCACATTTTGTTGCGATACTTCATAATAATGTTTCAAAGATGGTCCTGGTTGAAATCTAGTTATGTTACAGGAGTCTGTGTGAGTGTCATATACATTTCAAGTTCAAATGTGGACATAATGTATTCAAATGCCAGAAATTGGATATCAACTTTAGAATTGTTTGAGAGTTTTTTTACAACATCTATAAAATTCTATTAGGATCTAATCTAGGATAATGATTGTTAAGTTGTGTGATGCACTTTATATTTGTTATTTTCATGCAAGATAATTTTGATACTTTTCATGAAGTAGTTAAGCATTTGAAAAATGTAATTTAGTTTTGCTATACTTTTTCTTGATTTGTTTTCATTCAGGACAACTACACAGCTCTTCATATAGCAGTGCAGCATTGCAAGCCATTGGTAGTACAGACGTTACTGGGTCATGGGGCTCAGGTACAACTGAAAGGTGGAAAGGTAAGAGTCCCTCTCTTTTCTTTTAGCAATAACATTTAGAGGCAGATAAATTATACCATGCAATAACCAAAAATTTAAATTCTAATTAAGCACTATAATTTTAGAGGATTATGCTTGTAGGAAAATATACCAAGGCAACTGATAGCCAGCTGACAGCTTATAGGTCTCGTCAGAGAAGTCTCATAAAAGAAGTAATAAATTAGAATTTATATAATGAAGAAAGAAGTTGTTTTACATCTCACTCTCTCAGTCTGTTTATCTCTCCTTGTTCTCTTTCCTTCTTTCTTTTCATTTGATCTCATACTTTTGCACTCTCTGTATGGCTTTCTTCCTTGCTTTCTCCTTCTCTCTACCTTGCTGTCTCTTGCTCTCATTCTATGTAATATTCTGATTTTGTTCATTCTATTGTTCTCTATCTTCCTCTGTCTCCTCTCTCCCTCCATCTCTCTCAGGCTGAGGAGACCCCTCTTCATATAGCAGCACGGATCAAGGAAGGCGAGAAGGTAGCTGAGATGTTACTCAAGAGTGGTGCTGATGTCAATGCTACGATGACGGTAAGACTGGCAACTATTCATCTTTCATCTGCGTTATTGATGATCCTATGCTCTGCAGAGATTGAATATCTATATCCTATCGAAAATTGACCAGGGCCCCACAACAAAAAGCTCAACAATTGAACATATGGTTGAAATTTGCAATTGACAGCATTGATTACTATCATGTGCAAGCTATTGCAAAAATCAGTTGTACAATCAATTGGTAAGTTTTGTGTTATGGGGCTTATGGCCTTGTCTTATAATTACTTGCCATTGATCTGGGTTGATCGCAATTCCTCCAACCAATCACAAACTTACAAACTCCTATCTCTTTAAAACAGACTTGCATTTGATATTAAGTTACAATAGATGCAAGTCAATCGCCTAGGGCCTTGTCTTATAATTACTTGCGATTGATCTGGGTTGATAACAATTCCTCCAATCAATCACAAACTTACAAACTCCTATCTCTAACAGACTTGCATTTGATATTAAGTTACAATAGATGCGAGTCAATCGTTTATACGCGCAGGGCCTAGAAGTTGATGCTCATGTCCATTCTACTATGACAGTAAGGCGCCATTCAAAACTTCTTTCCTTCACTTATGTTCATGATTTATTTAGACTTGTGTCTTTTTTGCCTACATGTAAATTGAGTAGTGTATTTATAACTAAATGCTTACAATAGTGCTGGATATTTTACAGCCTGCATACATACCATTCAATTGTTTTTTTTATTGTGTGTGTGGATCGGCATGTGTGTGTGGGTGGGGTGTGTGCGTGTGTATGAAACTTTTAAACACAATCAGTAAAATTTACCCTTTGTTAGTGATCTAGCATTTAGGTGGGGTGTGGATGGTTTGTGTGTAGGTGGGGTGTGTGTGTGTGTGATGATTATATCATGATGATTATATCATGATGATTATATCATACAGTTGTATTTGATATGAAACTTTTAAACACAATTTGTAAAAGTTACCTGTATTTTTATGCCTCCGCCACCGAAGGTGGTGCCGGAGGCATCATGTTTTTGGGTTGTCCGTCCGTACGTCCGTACGTCCGTCCCGTTTGACCGTTATCACAATATCTCAAGAACCATTTAAGATTTAAACTTAAGACCGGGAATAGTATTTATCACCATAGGAAGACGATCTGATTAGATTTTGGAGTACGTAGGTCAAAGGTCACAGGTCACAGAGGTCAACTTATGAAATTCCTTGTATTGAGTTTGTTAGCGCGATATCTCAAGAACCATTTGAGATTTAAACTTCAAACTTAAGGATAGTATGTATCACCATAGGAAGACGATCTGATTAGATTTTGGAGCACGTATGTCAAAGGTCAAGGGTCACAGAGGTCAACTTATGAAATTCCATACATTGAGATTGTTATCATGATATCTCAAGAACCACTGGAGATTTAAACTTCAAACTTAGTGATAGTGTGTATCACTATAGGAAAACAATCTGATTATATTTTGGAGCACGTAGGTCAAAGGTCAAGGGTCATAGAGGTCAACTTATGAAATTCCATACATTGAGATTGTTATCATGATATCTCAAGAACCACTGGAGATGTAAAAACTTCAAACTTAAGGATAGTATGTATCACCATAGGAAGACGATCTGATTAGATTTTGGAGCACGTAGGCCAAAGGTCAAGGGTCACAGAGGTCAACTTATGAAATTCCATACATTGAGATTGTTATCATAATATCTCAAGAACCACTGGAGATTTAAACTTCAAACTTAATGATAGTGTGTATCACCATAGGAAGACAATCTGATTAGATTTTGGAGCACGTAGGTCAAAGGTCAAGGGTCACAGAGGTCAACTTATGAAATTCCATACATTGAGATCGTTATCGCGATATCTCAAGAACCACTGGAGAATTTTCACTTCAAACTTAATGATAGTATGTATCACCATAGGAAGACGATCTGTTTAGATTTTGGAGCATGTAGGTCAAGGGTCACAGAGGTCAACTTGTGAAATTCCATGTCTTCAGCTCGTTTAATATGACTTTACATTTGATATTCGATATGATGTAATTTTAATGGAATTTCTGAAAGGATTATGCTTTTATTGCAAGACTTTTCGCCTGTAGAGTATGGCGTCACTCGGTGTTGAGGCTGGTGTTGAGCTATCGATAACGCGATCGGTATCGTCCTTCTAAACTGACCGTCGGTGTTGGAGCTCGGTTTAGCAGCCTTTCCATGCTCTCAACACCAACACCAACACCGAACACCGTACTTGAAATCACTCAATGTCTTATGGGTACACAGTTCATGAGAAAAAGCAAAAGGCACTGACAATTGAATTTCATATGCAGCGCATGTCATTCTTTAAAAAAAAATCAAATGAAAACGAGCTTTAATTCTTTATAATGGCAATACATGGTTACTTTTTATGCCTCCGCTACAAAGTAGCCGGGAATTATGTTTTCTGGTTGTCAGTCCGTGCGTACATACGTGCGCACGTGCGTCTGTGCGTACGTCCCGTTCTCGTGATCGCGTTATCTCAAGAACCAATTGATGGATTACCGCCAAACTCAGGTCATGTATGTATCTTGCAGAGCTAATGAACTGATTAGATTTTGGGGTCACGAGGTCAAAGGTCACAGGGTCCATTATGTATGCAAAAATAGCTCGTGATCGCGTTATCTCAACCGATTGATGGATTACCGCCAAACTTGGGTCCTGTATGTATCTTGCAGAGCCAATTAACTGATTAGATTTTGGGGTCACAAGGTCAAAGGTCACAGGGCTCATTATGTATGCAAAAATAGCTCGTGATCGCGTTATCTCAAGAACCGATTGATGGATTACCGCCAAACTTGGGTCATGTATGTATCTTGCAGAGCTAATGAACTGATTAGATTTTGGGGTCACGAGGTCAAAGGTCACAGGGCTCGTTATGTATGCAAAATAGCTTGTGATCACGTTATTTCAAGAACCGATTGATGGATTACCGCCAAACTTGGGTCATGTATGTATCTTGCAGAGTCAATGAACTGATTAGAATTTGGGGTCACGAGGTCAAAGGTCACAGGGCTCATTTTGTATCCTAAAATAGCTCGTGATCGTGTTATCATTAGAACCAACAGATGGATTACAATCAAACTTGAATTTTAAAAATTGCTTCCATTTTGGTTTGTAAAATTGCTCTATGGCGGAGGCATTTTTCGACTGCGCGCAGTTGAAGTTCCATCTAGTTTTTAATAATCTCGGTGATCTGGCATTCGGTGGGGTAAGTGTGTGTGTGGGGGCGAGTGGGGGGGGGGGTTTATATCATACAGTTGTATGTAGTATGAAACTTTTAAACACAATTGGTAAAAGTTACCTGTATTTATTTTGTTTAGTGATGTGGCATTTGCTTCAGTGACAAATTCTCCTGGCTTCATTTTCTTTCAAAGATTTAGAATTAGAGTTCAATGTAATGTTTGGTCCAGAGTTGAAGTTGAGGGCTTAATTTGGTTAGTATCCAAGGAAACTTACTGCAGAGCAATTGTCACTGGACTATTTGTTGTAAGGTTCTGCTTGCTGTTCTGTCTGCAAGCCTAATTGGACTGCTGTTGTAGATTGAGCTATTGATAATTTATGAGTAAATTATGATAAAATATTGAATACATTGAATCAGTACAGGGTTTAACAGTTGTTAATATTTTGTTTTCAGAATGGAGAGACAGCAATGCATATAGCCTGTAGACATGGTCATATTAAGATGTTACAAGCGTTACTAGAAGATGGTGCTGATACTGTGTGCTTATCTAAGGTTTGTAAATCATTTTGACTTACTTCATTTATTATGCAAATAGGCACAATGGTTAGTATTGGCTTGATTGAACTATTAATAGTATTACAGCCCTTCAAAATTATAATTCTATCATGAAATTTGTTTTGCATACTTTAAATTTTTTACCAAATTTTGTTAGCAAAATATTTCATTCAAATTGGATTGAAAATAATTTTAATGATATATTTTCTGTTTTTAAAATCTTGAATTAGAAACAGGAAAAGAATCATAAACATGGTAAAACATTTCAAAAATTAAAATGGGCTTAAACTTCAGGAAAAAAACTAAGTTTCTTTGCTGTATGAGATGTATGATATGATTTTATAAGCAAAAATTAAGACAGGCATTCTAAAACAATCACCATCGTTGTCACCGTCATCATCACCATCATTATCACCGTCATCATCATTATCATCATCATCGATACCGTCATCATCATCACCATGATCATCATCATCACCATCATCATGAACATCATGATCATCATCATTACGTACTATTTTATATATTTATGCTTTATCTTACAGTCTGGTGAGAATTCAATCCATATAGCAGTACGTCACTCTCATTATCCCATCGTCAAACTACTGATTGACTTCCTTCATAATGACATATCTAGACTGGATGCTATCATGGCTGTTAATGAACAGAGTGGGGTAAGCTTTCTCAGAAAACATTATTCTATTATCATAGTGTTAAGGATTGATGAGGATTTTTCCTCCAATCTGCCCCTTCAAAGGAATTTATTTCTATATTCCACAAATGCACAATATAACACTGATATATTTCATGGAACAAAAGAAATCCACAAATGTTTGGCCTAATCTAGTTATCTATGAGATCAAAATAATCATAACAACCTATCGTTTCTTGATCTCTTCTTTAAAAAGAATTGTGATTTGTTTGGTAGGGCTCAGTATAACTTGTTTTGGAAAGAAAATGTTTTTTTTTGTATTGCATTATACTTCTCACAATTTTGTGTTTTACATAAGATCTGTATGCTGGTATTATAAACTTTGCACAGAAAAGTTAGGTTTTGATTGTATGGGCAGTTAATAAGCATGTTCATGTCCTTCTCTCTCTCTCTCTCTCTCACTCTTTCTCTCTTTCTCCCATTCTCTCTATAGGAAGGGGAAACCCCTCTTCATTACGCTGCTGAGATTACTCAGGAGATGATCCACTATCCCGGTGAAGATGCTGATATTATGAAACTTCTTCTTGATTATGAGTCTGACATCAACATCATCACCAAACTGGTTAGTCTTTCTTTCTCTCATCTTTCTTCCCTCGTACTATTAGAGAGTGGAACAACCTCAAGAGGGACCCTGCAGACTTCCTTACTCTGGATGCCTTTAAAAGGGAATTGAAGGAAGCGTCCAACTAATGGCAGAACATCGCTGTCTACGGTTTTTTAACAGCACATCACTGTATATGTATATGTTTTGCACCTGGATTAATGCCTACACACATTTTGGACATGGCACACACCACACTGCAGTGTGTAATCTTCGTTGCATGAAGTAGCACTTAACGAGGAAGAAGAAGAAGAAATTACTCCATTGACCTATGTTCTCCTTTCTCAATTACTGTATTACACCACATCCCCCAACAAGACATCCAGAATTACTACCATCCAGATTTTGTTTCATTGTTTCTTGTTTCTATCTACATTCTCTTTATTTTCTTATTAATGTTATTAGAATGTTAGATGATTAAAAACAAACGAGTAGGGAATGGATGGGCATGCTTTCAATTGATACGTTATCCCTGATGGTCTACAGCTGCAAAGAGAAGGTGACACACACATAAAGGTGTACCTTTCAGCCGCTAACATCGTCTATTCCTGCAAAGATCTTTTTGAAGTGTTAAATTAACGAGGAATAACTGAATATCAAAATGCATTTCAAGTTAACTACAGCAGAATTCAGCATTTAATGTTATATTCATGGTTCCCTTCGCTAGACCCATGAGACACCATTGCATTACTGTGCCCGAGCCGGGAATGCAAACGTCTTACTAAAGATGGTGGAACATCTAGGACCAAACATGACCCAACTAGCTGTTAATAAACAAAGCAAGGTAAGAGGACAAATGTCATGGTGATAATTTTTTACTTGATACTGGTGATGATGACATTGATGATGATGAAGATTGGGATGACAATGATGGTGATGATGATGAAGTTGGTGAGGATGAAGAAGACGTTGAAGATGATAATGATGAGGAGGAGGGAGGAGGAGGAGGAGGAGGAGGAGGAGGAGGAGGAGGAGGAGGAGGAGGAGGAGGAGGAGGAGGAGGAGGAGGAGGAGAGAAGAAGAAGAAGAAGAAGAAGAAGAAGAAGAAGAAGAAGAAGAAGAAGAAGAAGAAGAAGAAGAAGAAGAAGAAGAAGAAGAAGGAGGAGGAGGAGGAGGAGGAGGAGGAGGAGAAGGAGAAGGAGAAGGAGAAGGAGAATAATAAAAGAGGAGGAGGAGGAGGAGGAGGAGGAAGAAGAAGAAGGGGATATTATGAATCGCTCATAGTGTAATGTGTATGTGTGTTAATTACATTTTAAAAATTTATATTTTATTGTTGTCCTACCTTGTAGAATGGTTGGTCACCCTTACTTGTAGCTGCTGAAGAGGGTCATGAAGAGAGTGTAAGGATACTATTACAGCAGAATGCCAGGGTGGATGTCTTTGATGAGGTAAGAATCCTTTTCACAATGTCATTTCGTTGATTTAGGAGAGAGAAATCTAAAATAATAAGTACTAATACCATACAAGCTTATAAAGATATCTCAATTTAGACATGTGATCTGGTATATGCTTCAGGCGATGCCTGTATAGAGGTAAAGGAAGTCCAAAAATAATAATAATAATAATAATATGTTTTGTTTACCCATGGTAGCCTCATCAGTATTAATACTGTTCCCCCTGTGGGCCATGCAATCATATCATCACTCTGGTTATAGCCAAACTAGAATGATAAAGATAATTATTCAAGGAATTTCTTCCTTGCCAAAGGACATTAATAATGCAGCAAGACTTGAACTCGAAACCACTGATGTGTTTTTCAGGCCAGCGATACAACCACTAGACAACAAAAGCTCTACACATTGCACATATCCCTACCCAAATGTTTGAACATCTTCATTAATTTTGTCTAGTATTAAACTAAGTTGTCATAAAGGTGATTCATGTCAGAATGTTGGTTATAAAAATTACTCTCACTTTAAGAAGGGACATAAATGTAGTTGTCCAAGATCCACGTTGTTGCACCGCCAGTCCTAGAGGGTTCCAACGCCAAGGCTGGATCCTGCGTCCTTCACTGAACCGGGCTTGTGTAGTGACTTGAGAAGAAGAAGAAGAAGAGTCCTATATGCCGAATGGCTGTTTGAAGTTCCCACTGGATTGACAGTACTTCATAGAAAACAACTTTTGAAGTATAAATAAATATCAATATTTTGAGTAATTTATACGTTGCCACTACCCCACCCTCCTGCACATCTGATGCCTATTATCTTACTGTTCTTTATGTTCACAGCATGGTAAGGCAGCACTCCACCTAGCAGCAGAGAACGGTCACCTAACAGTAGCAGATATCATGCTCTGGCATAAAGCATTTGTCAATGCCAAGTCAAAGATAGGAGTGACACCCCTCCATCTAGCTGCACAGAATGGTCATAATGATTTGGTCAATCTTCTCATACATAACCATGGGGCTGCTATAGATGCTTTATCACTGGTAATTTATCATACTTATCTACTGATATTATACTCTATCATAAAGAATTATTCATTGCCGAGTCAGAGATAGGAGTGCCACCCCTTCATGTAACTACCCAGAATGGTCATGATGATAGGTTCCCACCTTTTCTGCATATCAGGGAAAATCTGAAAAATAAGCCTCATTTTTTTCCAATCAGTGAAGAGAGGGAATTCAAGACAAAATCCCTTACCTCAGGAAAAATCAAAAGAAAGGGTCCAGTTTCTCATATTTTGTCTAATGTCCACATGAAGAATTTGTATATGCGAAGATGTTTGAAAGATATTAAAATCTGAAAATAGGTTGAAATACTGATCCTAGAACTATGAAATTCTACCATGAAAACATCAAGGGATTTGTTTTCCTAAAATGCTGGGAGCATGAATGCATCTCCATCATACTTTTCATATATTTCTCATCTCATCATGAATTCTTTCTATCCGACAGGCTAAGAGAACAGCTCTTCATCTTGCTGCTCAGAACGGTAAACTTATAGTGTGTGAGACTCTGCTCAAGCTCAAATCTGACTCAAATGCTGCAGATATAGTGAGTATTTGACTGTTCTTCACAATGCTAGTTCATGTTTAATAAAATATTTCATTACAGTTAAAATAAATATAAAAATATGAGATAATTTAGGCAAATATTGTTGAGTTTTAGTGATGGTTAATATCTCAGCAGTTTGGCAATTAGAAGTATGAGTATGATATATGTATGATAGTAAGCCTTAGGGGGGGGGGGGGGTTAAGCAGTTTTTGATTATGAAAATAAGGTAGGTATTGATATATTGATTTACCAGATAATTCTAAATTATAGAGTTAGGCAGATATCTAGTTAGGTATTTACACAATAGAGTACAAGAGTCTGGTTGAGGTGTCGTGGTCAAGTGGTTACGTCGCCGAACTGTAGATCACAAGGGCCGCGGGTCGAGTCCCGCCGCGGCACTAATGTCCTATGGCAAGACATTGATCTACATTTGCCACACTCGACCTAGGTGATGTAAATGGGTACCTGGCAGGAATTAATTCCTTGAAATGCTAGAGCGCCGTAATGGCAGCACAGCTAAAGCCGGGGTAATAATCTCCAAGTGGAACCGCTTAGAGACTTAATTGTAATTCGGGCTATATAAAAGCTGAGTATTATTATCATTATTATACCTATTTTGTATTTTACAGTAGACCCAGTTGGAATTTTTAATCTGTTTTCTACAGGCATAGAACAGCAAAATACTTTTTTATTGTTAAAAGGAGACAATGAATGCAGACTGAAAATCTCATCTAATTTACATTTAGTATTGTCTATAGCCTTAGTGCATGTTAATGAAGCATATCCATAATACATTTTCGTAGATTTCAAAATCACCATTCACCAGCAGTGTATTTATACAGCTATTCCCCTATACAGAACACGATATACATTGCATCATTCCCCTTGCACTAACCATTTATTTGTTTTGCTATGTTTTCATCTTGAAATACCAGATCAAACTAGATGATATTGTAAGTTGAGATGATGAACTGTATGTATATCTATGTCTGTATTTCATTCCTATGTGCCTCATACAACTGTTTCCAATCATGATAATTATTGTGTCATGGTATGTTTCATCATCCAATCTGTGCTCATTTAGCCAGTGGATGACAGGTCAAGAGATTATGTATGTTTATGGTCTGTGGAAAATATTTTGCCAAATATATGGTTGAAACAGGTGTACATTTTAAACAGATATTCACTTGTATGTATTGTAAGAATAATCTTACATCAGTATAAGAATGATAAATGAGCAATAATTTGAAACTTACCAATTTACTGAAGAAGAGAGTGAATAAGGAAGAGATAGAGAGAGAGAGAGAGACAAGGGGGATGAGTGAGAGAGAGAGAGAGGTAGACAGAGAAAGTAAAATTGTGGTAGGCAAGAATTTAGTAGCCGTGTACCATGTTCTTTCAATATCTATGACAGTAACTACCATAGAAGGCATAAAATATGATTTTGTTTAAGTAAATCAATCATTAATCTCTTGTCTGTCATGTCTTATTCATTGAACATTTATGTTCCTTTCATTAAACCATGCATCCATTATCTTTCATTTATCATTTTGCATGGACTTCATTTACTCATCAAAAATTCATTTATTATACTTTAGTAATCATTGTGATTTTGTGGAGATTTTACCTTGCTTGGGAAAGAATGTACTCTTATGATTCAGATGATGAAATTTGTATTTCAGTTTATATTTTTCTATCGATGATTTAAGTGTATAAGGGAGTTTACAGATAGCGTCTGCGCTTGCGCGAATCTCCGATAACAACTTCCGGGGTCAGGTCATTCGTACATAGAATACTCTGTCAACTGTGATCGACGTGCTCAACCCACGAACGGACAAGACTACAAATTAGTTTCAGAAAAAATTTAGCTGTATATTTCTTCTTAATAAATAATATTACTAGCTATTACTATGACTTTGATTGACATTTTCATCCTAGAAAACAGAGAATAATATAAGGAAATATAGAGAGAAAATGATAGAATGATGAAAACAAAGAATAACATAAGAGAAGGTGATAGAAGGAAGAATGAAGAATAACATAAGGACAGACAGAAAGAGAAAGTGATAGAATAACATAAGAGAAGGTGATAGAAGGAAGAACGAAGAATAACATAAGGACAGACAGAAAGAGAAAGTGATAGAATGATAAAAACAAAGAATAACATAAGAGAAGGTGATAGAAGGAAGAAACGAAGGATAGCGTGAGGAAAGATAGGAAGAGAAAATAATAAAATAATACAAACAATAAATAACATAGGAGAAGGTGATAGAAGGAAAAACAAAGAATAACATAGGGAATTGTAGGAAGGAAATGATAGAATGATAAAAATGCTACGAGCTCTTCTTTCCAATGTGAAACTGGCAGGTTTCTCTCTCTGACAAAGTTCTTCAGTCGTTGCATATTCCAAAGACATCAATGAAAACACTACTCGAAACTCCAACAGAAATACAGCGACCGTCAAACAAAGAGATATCCATAGAATATACACACGTTTTATTTACGCATAGCTTACGTAAGAACTTCCCCGCGGGCATTGCGTCCAGAGTGCGTGTACAGCTGACCCCTGACACAATGACGTCACAGACGTCCGCTCGGTAACTGTAAACTCCCTTATTGAAGGGAAATATCGTCCCGTTGTAATTTCAGTGGGCATGCTTTGTTCAGTAGCTATTAACCATATAATGGGTTATACTTCTAATTGCCATGTTCATCATGTATGTCGGTTATTTTATTTCTTCTCCTTTCTAACTATCGGAGACCACATATATGTGGTTTATAAAATGTTATATATGTTATACATGTATATATTCAATTTATAAAACATGAAATGCTAGTTCCCCCCACAAAGGATCACTAGTATTACTTTTTATTTATTACTTGTGGAAAATAAAATAAAGGAAGTTGTAAGAGCAATGTGAAATATCAACAAGAAGTTTTGTAAGGCTTTACAAATTATTTTTAAAAAGGTCGACATTCATCAAATTCTTCATGATTAATCACTACAAGTCTCTGTAATATCTCAGTGTGGTATTCCAAAAAATGCTATTGCCCCGCAACTGCAATTTGTTTCTGTTACTTCAAAGGTACTGTATATGTATTTTTGGAAGATGATTAATAATTAGATATTATTACATTTTGATGGAGGCATCAAAATGATTGTTTTGAAAGTTGTTTGTCCGATGAGACACCTTTTCAGTTCTAATTAAATGTTTTTCTTGATAAAAGAGAATGTTTTGCTAATGAATGTTAACGTGTTATTTTTTAACAGCATGGGCAGACACCTCTCCATCTAGCGGCAGAGAATGATCATGCTGATATCGTCAAACTGTTCCTTAAACATAAATCAGAACTCGTCTCCATGGCAAATTCTGTAAGTGTGCTTAGATTCTATTCATTGAAATAGTAGCCTTCTTTTTTCTGTGCTTTGTTCTTCCATTTCTTGCCCTTTTCTTTCTTTTCTTCTCCATTCTCTTTGTAAATTCTCTTTATTAGGTTTCCTATTCTTATTCCCCTGTTGTTTCATTCTTGTTTTCTTTCCTTTTCCCCTAGCTTTGTTTATATGCTCCCATAGAGGGCTAAAGAAGGCAATATGCATTTTTCTGGAAGTATACATGTTAGTTAACGTTTTAAACTGTCCTGGCATTTGATATGTTCTGCAGAGATTACTAGCGATCTTGTGGTTTCTTTTTTATTCAAGGACCTCTGTATGTTGTCTCTTTCCTTCCATATGCACATGTAACACACTGATCCTTCTTCAACCCTAACCATATGTCTTCCGATATGTTTGTGTTTGATGTACAGGAGGGTAATACGTGTGCTCATATAGCAGCATCCAAAGGTAGCGTTGCTGTCGTGAAGGAACTATTGAGGTTCAACAGGAGCGGTGTGTGTGCTACGAAGAATAAGGTAAATTCAGTGTCTAAGTGTTCCACCCATGTGGTTTGTGAGTTTGATTGTGGGTTTTTTGTGGGGTTGGTAATTGTTGGTTGTTTAGTCAGCCGGTCAATCGACCAGTTTGCGCTGAGTTGACCGGCTTGTGCTGGGTCTTGTAACAAATTAGCGGATGACTTCGGCTTAATTACTCAAAATAGAAGATTGCATCAAAGGCTTATGAATCAGATCGCCTCATATACCATTTCTTTAGGTCTGAAATTGAAACAAACAAAGGGCAAATCACTTTCAATTGTAGGAGGTTCCCCAACAGATGACACTTTTAGCTTAGATGGAATGAACTTATCTACTCTTGAGCAAGAAGATTTCAAATTTCTTGGGTCACTTGTAACATATAAAACCACATCAAAGGATGTATATCAGTATCTTCATTCCATGATAAACACATGCAGCTGTGAATTATATTGATCATGCCCTTGTTAGAGAGGAGTACAAACTGAAAATGTATGCCGACTATTTCCTACCTTTACCTCACTGTGAATGCTTAACTGATTTTTACCTAAGGCTTCTTGATGCTCTTATGAATCGTTGTCTCAAGAAGTGGTCTGCCAGACCAGCTACACTTGCTTTTATACACATGCCTGTCAATGTCAATTTCTGATTTGTACTATCAATCACATAACTTAACTATTGTAGAATCAGGCAATCCGCCGATCCTGGCGTAAGCCGTTGTCTAGAGTAGACCCTACATTAGAAAGAGAATTAAAGTGGAAATATACCACTGTAATTAGTAAACAGTAACAATGTTTACTTAGAGGTACATCAAGCAGACATCGCTCTCTCTCCACACTTAAAGATCATTGTATTCAAGAGAGGTCAGCTGCTTGGCTCACCCATGTACAAAATGTGGCCGTGCAAGGAAAGGTTTTCAAACTTGCAGCACTACAGGAAAAATCTGTTGATTCGAAAAGCATCGTTTATAATTTGCCACACAAAGTCACATGCTGAATACGAATGCAAGTTAGTCAGATGGGGGAAAATGACATTTGGCAAATGGAATTTACACATTGTAAGGCTTGTTATGATAATCGAGAATCTATGAATGTTCTTATTACTCAGACCAATGACTCTACAGCCTTGCATCTAGCAGCAGGTGGAGGTCATAAGGAGGTTGTAAGGGTACTCTTAGATCATGGAGCATCACCAACAGAGGAGAATGCTGTAAGTCCATCAGTTCAGATTGTCAAATTCATACTATTCACTCATACAATCAATTATAAAATATTTATATGAAATGTATTTGAGAGGATAAATATACCAGCCTACACTTTGGGATGTCAAAAGGGCGACTGGCTGGAATGCCAGCCAAGGAAGTGGAGAGTGTACATCTTAAACTACAGGAACTTAACAGAATCCAGTGACAGGGGTAATTATACTCTAATAGCGCTTTGGTCAGTTACGTTATTATTACGTATAAATGTAGGTCCAATCGTGTAGTTACATATCTTATATTTTTTTTGATCTTTCTTATTTAGGATGGCTTGACAGTGATTCATTTAGCAGCAAGGAATGGTCACGTAGGAATCTTAGAGGCTCTGAAAGGCAAGGTATCATGGAAGGCTCCTAGCGTTAACATTGGTCTAACAGCACTTCACATTGCAGCTCATCACGGTCAGATAGACTTTGTACGAGAGATGCTCCTCAAGGTCCCTGCTACCATACGAAGTGAACCAGCCTCAGAACATTGCAGTATCAAGGAAATCTTTGCTCAAGATGTAAGTAAACTCTTAAGTTCAGGGGACCTAAAAAAAGTTAGCCTTCATAGGCAGGTGGTCTTTTTACACCCTTGATTTTTCATACAGTTTCCAATGAGATATGCTAATTATTGAGGAAAACTAAAATGTTAACATTGTCGATGGGTATTCTTTCTCTACAGGTGGTAGTATGGCAAGGTATTGATCCATTGTTTTGACATTCTTTACCCATGGAGAATAGGAATATGTGACATTTTTTAGACGGCATCACTAATGTCCACCATGTAATTTAATTTATCCTTAACTTCTTTTGTATCTAAGATTGAATTAATTTTGTTTTTAAATAGTTATTATATATATATAGACATTACATT
The DNA here is from genome assembly GCA_037976565.1 of Mesocentrotus franciscanus. Taxonomy (NCBI): domain Eukaryota; kingdom Metazoa; phylum Echinodermata; class Echinoidea; order Camarodonta; family Strongylocentrotidae; genus Mesocentrotus; species Mesocentrotus franciscanus. The sequence continues at coordinate 18,465,039 of CP137678.1, forward strand.
ACATATCCATTATCTATGCAGGCTTCTATTTAATTGTATATGAACATGCCTGAAGGTATCCACTATCCACTGTTTTCTATGAATTATATGATGAACTATATAAGAGTGCAATTAAAAAACAAATGTCATTCCTTTCTTTGGATGTTTTCATCCACAGCATGGTCTAACTCCTCTTCATTTAGCCTCTCACTCTGGTCATGAAGGATTAGTTCGTTTACTACTCAACTCTACAGGAGTGCAACCGGACGTCCCTACAGCAATACAGGTATGAGATCATCTCAGGTAGCTTAGCTAAGTATAGTAGCACATGAAATCATGGTTTTAACATTAAAAGCGATACAGGTAGGAATCACCTTTATTAGCTGGCTCCTCTAAATGGTACATCAAATAATGTTTTTTAACCAATGAAAATTCCTGATGCCCCTTCAGCGATGCAGGTAGGAATCTCTAGTTTAGCAAAAATCTGTGGCACATGAAAGCATAGTTTTTGAGAAAAAATGGTTTCCTAACAGCAATCATGCAGTCACACCACCAAACTAACTCTATACAAACTCCAAACCAACTGTTTCTTTGCCATTCGAGGTAATGTGAGTTTTTGTCAAGTCTGTTGTCAGGTAGATAACGGTTTCATTGGTGTGACTAATTTCCAATACTTATTATTTCATCTTTTCTCTCTATAGGGTACCATACCTCTTCATCTAGCTGCCCAGAATGGTCACACAGCAGTGGTAGGTCTACTACTAAGTAAATCAACCACTCAGCTACATGTCAAGGACAAGAGAGGGCGCACTGGTCTTCATCAAGCTGCGGCTAATGGTCACTATGACATGGTAGCCCTCCTTCTAGGTCAAGGTTCAGATATTAATACTTGTGACAAGGTGGGTATTGTCACTATAATAACACTTGTTATCCCCATCTTTAAAAGTATGTCTTTTATAGTTCTTACCGGTGTGGTGGTCTACATGGCCCAATGTTTTAATTAGTGTTATAACACTTTCATTAGACATTAATTTAAAACGTTACCTGGCTGAAGTTAATGGGTAATTGATTGGGGGGGGGGGATCATTTGATGCTCAAGCACCCTATAATCATGAGCTCAGCTAAATCTGGGATAGTAAGAGTATTATCACTTCTATCATCAGGGAAATATTCTGTATAAATTATTATTGTATTTAGAAATGGAATGCTCATTAAAGCCATTGTAAATTCATGAAATTATACATTTAATGTCCCATTTCATTTTTTAAAGCATCAATTTATTGTCTTTGTTGTTTGTACAATTGAGAGAGACAGCTTTTCACTTATGAGCCGGAACAATCAATATCACAATATTTTGTTTTTTATTATAACATAATTTCGAAACAATATTGATGTGAGATTTGAGCCCTGTTTTATAAATCGTGATATCAAGAACAAGTTACAGTATCTGATATAAGTAGACTACTGCACTTGTTGCATTTCATTAGCTGTGAGGAAATTTCATATAGAAATGTCTCACTTGTTCGCGACTACAAATTTGATGAAACAGGACCCAGGACTTCCCCATGCTTGAATTTCAATAAGACAGTTCATTATGGTTATTATTTTCAGAATGGGTGGACGGCTCTTCACTTCGCAGCTAAAGCTGGATACCAAGATGTGGTGACTTTACTGGTAGAAAGTGGGGCTTCCCCTAAGTTTGAAACAAAGGATGGGAAAGTCCCTATCTGTTTCTCTGCTAGCTCCAACCATCATGGTGTCCTCAGCTACCTGATGAAGAAAGATCACAATACAACGCACCTTATGGATGATAAGAAGGTAGGTTGACGTAACCCATTGCCTACAGGAACCAGGTGGTCTCTGAATTTAGCCTTTAGGGTAAAGAGATAGATTATGAGAGAGCACTTTAAAAGTGACATAACTATGTAGGAATACTTTTTGTCCTTATGATCTTAGCTATCTGATGAAGAAAGATTACCATACAATGCACCTTATGGATGATAAGAAGGTAGGTTGTCCTTAGATGCGATTGACAAACATGACCTTAAAGGGATATCCGACCTTGATACCAAATTACTCTAGATGCAAGCAGAAAATCAGAAAAGTAGACTGTTGAAAGTTAGAATGAAATTAGACAAAAATGAGAAAGTTATGAACTCTTGAAATCTGCAATCACTATAGGTATGGGCTCTTCAAATTGGTTGAATTGCTAATGTGTCTGTGATTTAGTGGCAGAGAAAAAAAAAGTATGACTTAACATGATCTCTTCATTTTAGAGGACCTGTAATAATATTCTCTCAATAATAGATTTTGAGTAGTGCCCAGAGAGTGAAGGCACTTTGTACACGAAAAACAGTAGAATTATCCATCACTACATCACAATTCACTGACAAAATTGCCAATTTGAGATTATCATAGCTGTAGTGATTCCATATTTCAAACATAACTTTCTATATATGGTCGTTTCCCAATTAAATGTCAATATTGGAAAATTCTTTGTTGGGGAAAGATGAAAGCAGACTTGAACTACTTGAGTGTACAGATCAGAAAAAGGATCATGTACATTTTGAGCAAAATCTGTGTGTCTTTTGAAGTGAGATCTTGAGATTTTTATGAGATTTTTTATATTACATCCCACCACTGCCACCATGTTGTGTTCTTACACAGAACAGTCATTTTCATGACACTACTGGAGACAGGTGGGGCAAATTAAAATGTATGTCCAACATAGCAACAGCTAATGTATGCACTTTGCATTCTGACTAGTGAAAGCAAAAGCACAATCACAATCATAGTAGGTGAATGTAATAGCTCATTGCTAGGTAAATGTGTTTGATAACTAGAAACAATAAATGGAAATTTCATGACTTGTGCTTAATATCCCATTCCCACCAATGAGATACCCACAGCAGACCAAACATTACATTAACCCAAATGGCCAAGGATTGGTCAGTTTGATGTTTGTGTGCTGACGGTTTGGCAGTCAGACTGGGGTACTGTTGTGCAACCTTTTCATTATTGCATTGCTCATCCCAGAAATATGCATGTGTGTTTATGAAATATTTTTATATAAACTCATATTTGCATAATTTTCATAGTTTTATAATTTGAAATATACTAAGCTGTGATCATTGAACTGTATCATTATATTTCTTTGACAGTTTGTGTTTGACCTGATGGTGTGTGGCAGATACAACAACAATGCCTCCGTCCGAGAGTTTGTTCTACGGTCACCAGCTCCCATCGACACAGCGGTCAAGCTGGCCAAGAACTTCAGACATCAATCTGTTAAGGAGAAAGAGAGGGCTAAAGAACTCTCAGAGGTCAGTTGCTTTTGTGAGACCATGGCTGTGGACCTTATCTCAATCACATCGAGTACCACTAGTCCTGGGGTGTTACTACGAGCTGTTGATGAAAGGAATATTCCATTTCTGGATGTCCTCATGGAATGCCAGCAGAAGGATGTTGTTGCTCATCCATCGGTCCAGAAGTACCTCTCAGATGTTTGGGTGGGTAATCTGAACTGGGCAAGCTGGAAGATTGTTCTTCTCTTCTTTTTCCTGGTCATCTTTCCTCCAATGTGGGTCTTCTTTTCTCTTCCACTGAAGCACCGATTCAACAAGCTTCCTATTATTAAGTTCATGACGTACCTCGTCTCCCACATCTATCTCATTATTCTCCTCATCCTGACTACTGTCATTACACCGTTCATAGAGAAATTCATTGAAAGCCCAAGTTTAATACCAACCTGGTACGAATGGCTTCTCCTTCTGTGGCTATCAGGTTTGTTGGTTACAGAGGTTACCAACCCTGGTGACAGACAAGGGCTTGGTTGGATACGTGTCATCATCCTGGCTTTCTCCTCAGTTGCATGCATGTTGCATCTGGCGGCTGTACCGTTTGATGACGACACCAAACGACTACTGGTCTACATCCGCAACCAGTTGTTTGCATGGTGTGTCCTCTTCTGCTTCGCCCACATCCTGGAGTTCTTGTCCTTCCATCACCTGTTTGGCCCCTGGGCAATCATCATCAGAGACCTCATCAAGGATCTTGTCAGGTTCATGGTGATCCTTCTCATCTTCTTGGTTGGTTTCATGCTCCACCTAGCAGCTGTCTACCAACCCGTCTACCCCAAGGCAGCAAACAGCACAGCTGCAGACAACATCATTCAGACACCCGCAGATACTTTTGCCATTCTCTTCTTCTCACTCTTCGGGTTGGTTGAACCTGAGGCGCTACCAGCCATTACTCGCCACCCAGAATTCACCTTGACTCTGATAAAGATTGTTTTCGGTACATACCTGATCGTGACTCTCATTGTTCTGATCAACCTTCTCATCGCTATGATGTCTGACACCTACCAGCGTATACAGGCGCAGTCCGATAAGGAGTGGAAATATGGCAGAGCTCAGCTCATTAGGAAGATGAACAAGACCTCAGCCACACCCTCTCCTCTCAACCTCTTCACCAAACTCTATTGGTATTTCAAGGCAGCAATTAAACATAAAGGTAAGTTGATCTTGCAGGAAGTCACGACTAGGATATTGTTTGATTTTCAGTCTCCTCTCGAATGACAATTTAATACTGTTACAGTTTGCCAAAGAACAAAAAAAATTAACTGTGATAAGTCTTTAGTCTTGGACCTTTTGTTTCAAATCTAAAAAAATATTTCTCCTTGGTCATTAATCTGCCAATAATACTCAGGATAGACAATGGTATCAGAAGGAGTTAAGACAATCAATATTACAAGAAGGAATTAGTGGTGGGATGAAATCAAATGTCTTACTCCAGAGAACATTTTCAAGTTCATCTCAAGTAAGGATCTGTGAGCATGAATAAACATTGATATATTTGTGTAACCCAGTGCTTTTGATAATTTAGAGTTATTCATCAATACTTTGGCAACAAAAGTGTAAATTGGCTGACATGATCTTATGGTATGGCATTGATAAGGTCAGACCACACTTTATGCATTAATGTGTGTATTGAAGAGGCAAATTTTAATACATGTATTTATAAATATTCAACAATATTGTGAGACAATTACCGGTAGAGCAATTAAGCACCATGAACCGCTTTTACTAAACACTCGGGTCGCGACTCGCTGGGCCCATTTTTTTTTTAATGATGTCTTCAAATCGGCTTTACTAATAAGGGGGAAATTTATTGAAGAAGAGATTTGAAATTATCGACAATAGAAAAGTCTACGTATCGTTTATCATGTTAATCTTTCTCCAATCCTCTCGTCACATCCCTCACATTTTTTTCCTCCTTTTCACCTCTTCTATCATCCTTTTTTTTAATGTACGGTATATCTTTATCTTTGATTCTTCTACAATCCATTTCTTGAATTCCTTCTGCTGTAAGTTCCTCGTATTTCATAAATTGTATTTCTGCCCTCTGTCGTAGTTTCTCTGTTTTTATTAATTTTTGTCCTTTCATTCCCTCTTCCTTTAAAAAAAAAATTCCATCGTGTAATCATTATGATATTCTTCGTTGGTTTCCCCTATCATCTCATGTTTTCTTATGCCATTTCCCTTTTCTTCTATAATTTGTTCTTAATTTCCCACAATTCATCTTCTCACTCTTTCCATTCTTCCATGTTTCCATCCTATTAATAGACCTATCATATTCCCTTGTAGTAGGCCCTTTTACACTTTCTCTAAAATCCACTATATCCACCTAGTATTTTGTCTTTCGTAATGTCAGCCTTAATTCTTGTCTTCATATTTTTTAATCATTAAAAAAACAATCGCAACTTTCAACTTCTTTTTTAAGTAAATTTCCCCACGCACCTCCATTCAAAAATGGTTAAAAACAGTCGCTAATTTAAGATAAGATTTTCTCAGCGTGTAGGGCCGATTTGAAGACACCATTAAAAAAAAAATTGGCCCAGCGAGCTGTGACCCGAGTGTTTTCCAGCGCGCCGCAACCCAAGTGTTTAGTAAAAGCCTCATAAACACCCATCAGAGGTGGATACTGGCACTGTATCATTATGATCATCATGATCATCATCAATATGTACAACTTCTGATATAGTAGATACTGTTCATCTTAGAATTCAGCAATGGATTCAATCCTCATTCCTGATTGTCAATTTTTATCTGTTAATCTTTGTCCAGGTAAAATCTGCACAGCCCAAGCCAGAGATCTGATCAATGACGAGGAGGAGCTAGATGCACTCTCCGATTCGAAATCAGTAGACATGTTTGGCCAATCCTCAAATTGGCTACGGAATGTTGTCAGAAGGAATACCCAAGTTGCTCCTGAAGGTAAGTTTAGTCTCCAAACAATCAAATACAGGAATGATTAAAACTCCAGGATCATTGAACTGTTTGCATATCAGTCAAGGTCAAACTCAAGCAAATGAATGTAGCACTACTTACTTAGACTTGAGACAAGGCAGTTCATGGAATCTCAATAATCAAGCGTAGTTTGCTCATCATATTGCTGTTAAATGTGACAAATTAGTGGATTTTATAGGCAAATAATATATTCACTATAGATTGCTTGCATTGGTATTGTCATATCTGTTGAAGTAGATGGTTATTTATGTCCTGTTTGTGTATAGTAGAAATTATTTTTATTCTGGCACACTTTCCAAAGATACTGCAAGGTGTGATTTGATCATGCAGCAAGCTAGTAGATGTGGCAGATACAATATGTTTATTGAAGGAAAAAATGATATCCTGTACTTAAATAGCACATATCACAAATATGTCCTAATGCCCTGTAGTGGAGAGAAGGAAAGAAAATAGTAGAGAAGAGTGAAATATGCTCAGCATACTTCCTTCAGTCATTAGTTAACATTTAAAAATTGATTGCATAAAGAAACATTTTAAGACGTGTTTTGAAGTTTTCAGCAATATCACAATTTTCAATATTTTCGGTCAATTTATTCCAAATCTCCGCTACTTATTAATGTGATATAACCGTTATTATTCTCGTTTTATCTGGGTGTTTGAATCAGATGGTTATCTACGTCCAAACCAAACTGACGGTCCAGTGAGGATCGAGACCATCGTTGACTGGGACTCAGTGGTTCATCGCTATCTGGCCATCAAAGGTCAAGAAGAGGACATTGACCTTGGGATGACCTTCGATGATGACGAGAAGTCACCTGGAGGTGAAGTAAATAATCAGAATGAGCATACTCCTAAGACCAATGGCATCAAGAAAAACCATGTGGCGTGAGTCAGCTAGACCTGGTTTGGGAATTTAAGACCAATGGCACCAGGAAAAAAAACATGTAGATTATCATGAGTGTGGAGACCAATAGCATCAAGAACAACCATGCTGTGTGAGTCAGCTAGACCTAGACTAAGAGTCTCGAGACCAATGTTATTTAATCATTTAACTTCAAAATGAAAATGCTTTTATTGACAATCATATGCCAATGACACAGATATATTACTAATAATTGATATCATCTGTTGGGAACCAGAAGGGCATCAACTCTATGTTATTTAAGGATAGAGTTGAGTTCTGGTCATGCGATTGCATTGTGAAAGAAACGTTGTGGAATTGATCAGAAAAGGTTGATCATCTAGCATATAAGTATTGGTGTGTACTGCAAGGTTCTGGAATCATCAAAATGATAAGAAATTTGGCCCAGTCTTGGTAAAGTTACAAGCACTGTACACAGAAAGATGGATATGGGCAGTGGCGGATCCAGGGGCCTGGGGGCCTGGGCCCTCCCTAGAAATAAAAACAGGTAAAAACACCCTTTTTTGGAAAAAAAAAGAAGTTGGGCCCCCTCCTGGCGCCAAGGGAGGGTGGCGGTGGAAAAAAATTAACCCTTCCCGAAGGAAAATTTTTTTGCCAAAAAAATTTGTGCTCACTACCCTGGCGCCCAAGGGGGTGGTGGTGGAAAAAATTACCCTTCCCGGAGGAAAATTTTTCGGTGCCCCAAATTTTTTTTGCTCACTACCCCACTGAGCGAAAAATTGACCGGCACGATTTTCAAATTTTCGTACGAAGTGGGCCCCTTTTTAGGCCCCCTCCCTTGCCGGCTGGATCCGCCCCTGGATATGGGACTACGCGACACGTGCGCGATATCTATTTGGTCCAAATAGATATAATAATTTACCAAATATATCAATTAGTAGTATACAGGTTCATGCCTGTCTTGCTCCAAACAGAAGATATGTTCAGAATGTTCACAAACAGTAGAAAAGTTACACTTATTCTGATGACGGGACCTTTTTTTCTTAAAAGAAATAGAACAGAACATTTATTCAGCTCATGAATATATTCATGTGTTCATGTCGTCCATTTACAAACTTTGACAGTAATTTATTTTCAGCTAGAATTCTGACTGCAATATTACATATTTATGATGAGTTTCCAAGAATGTATATACCTTGATGGTTTTCTGCTTGTAAATGAACAAAATAAAATAAGGTTGAACAAGAGAATTGAACACACAGAACAATGAAATTGGACAAGATGAACATGGGATACTTTACCTATTCAGATCAATTGATTTTTATTCTCCTTTTTGGGGGGCTTGAAAATACTGCCACTGAAACACTGAAATTGGAGATGGAAAAGGAGAGAAGGGCTTCACAAAGCAATTTAAATTGAATAGGAAATAATATATAAGGTATTCAATAGCACACAAGGATGAATTGACTATATGACAGTTGGTGTTTGCACCAAGATTTGTATGACCAAAGTATCATGAAGATTTTGATGGAACAAAACGTATTTATGCAGGTACATGATATGATGTTGCAGTCTTATATATATGATGCTTATTCATGTCGAATGTTATGCATTGTCTGTGAATATGATAACGAATATGCATGATGTCACTTATGCAGATGTGTAGCTATAATTATGCATTGGAGAAATATGCAGGATGAAATTTAGATGTATCATACATATAAATGTAAAAAGGAAGGATATGCAATATTATGTTTGCAGCAGCAAAGTTTATATTTGTGCATATATCATTTGTATTACCATAGCATTTGTAGGAATTGGTGTAAAATACTAAAAAATAATATTATTATTTCGCTTTTATATCTACATGTTTACATATATATTATTCTCCAATGCTGCTTCTGTATAAGCTATATGTGAAAACAAAATGTGCTCTATTTTTATACTAGTTATGTTAGCATAGGTTAGGTATGGCTATATATCAGGTTGCCATTAGAAGTAGATTTTGCTATTACAGTATATTGTAGCATATGTTCTGATTTAGGAGAAGTTACAGAATACTATTTGTGGAACAAGGAATTATGTGAGCATTTAACTTATGTTGATTCTGCTAAACAGTGAAGTCTGTTAAACTTTATTTGACATAGGTCTACATGTATGCAAAATCAGTTGTGAATTTAATACAGATGTAGTTATTTGTAACAGTTATTCGATGAAATAAACCAAAATGAACAATAATTTGTAGTGGTAAAGTTAGATAATTAAAAGCAGCAAATCCTTTAATGCACATGACTTTTAAATTACAAAAGATTAATTTTTTCTGAATATGTATTTCGAACATATTTCCCTACAATTACAGAGTCACAACAACTAAAGAACATAAGTAGACTTTTCAACTGTTGAATAGTATCTTTCTTTTTTTCAAAACTTGTTAATGGTGTAACTATTAACTATATGTATAACTAATGACTTTCAGATATATGTAGTAAAAACAGTATTTTTTTGTAATGATGTCAGCTTGGTATTTTGTTAAAAGAGCAATGACTCAGAGGTATCATTTATGTGTGCTTTTGTAGAATAACGTCAGGAGTATGCCTTCCTTTTCTTGCCTTATCAAGATATGTTTGTTCATGTTCTAATAATTGGCTTTTGAAATTGTCAACTTGAAAGGCCGTCTCCTGAAACTACAAAGTAATCTTCTTTTTGTAAAATTTATAAAATGGCTGAAAGCCCGACCAGAGTGAAAGAATATGGCTCCAGATTTTTTTTAAATCTCCTCTTTTATCAAGAGACAGCAGGTACAGGTGAAATGGACAAATCATAACAGGTTTGTGTTGGTGAACAAAGAAATGACAAACACTGTTTATATCCCAATAGACAATGAGAAAGAAATATTGGTTTTGAAAGCAATTATGGAACTGTAATAATCAAGTAAAAAAATACAGATAATGAGAAGTACATACAGTTCACATGTTTATCTCACTTTGTATTTTATGATGTTTTGTATCCCCATTTTACACATGATTTGTTGAGGTGACTGTTATGATTTCGTGATTGGCAATGAGACATTTTAATAACAGTATGCAGGCGGGAAGGCATGTTCTATTTCTGTGTTGTTCTCGATCATCCCCACAGCCACTTTAATGCTGGAAATTAGGGCCCTTTTCCTATCCATATGATTCCCCCTTTTGTAGATGTCCTAATTTGTTTGTTATCATTTATATTTATTTTATCTATTTAATTATTCACTTGTTTATTTATGCATTATTTGTTATTATTATTTTTATTATTCATAACATTTTTTTTAATTTTTAAATTTATTATTATTATTATTATTATTATTATTATTATTATTATTATTATTATTATTATTTTTTATTTATTTATTTATTTATTTATTTATTTATTTATTTATTTATTTATTTATTTTTTATTTTTTTATTTTTTATTTTATTTATTTATTTATTTATTTATTTATTTTTTATTTTTTTTTTGGGGGGGGGTTTCACGTACAATGATGAAGTGATATACATAACCCACCTTATTTAGTATCTACTAGGACATCATTTATCAGTCCTGTAGTTGATCTGTATGCTTCCCAGCTTTGTATTTCAAACTTACCTAAATTGATTGATCTATTCGAGTTGGACTGAAACAAAAAATTGTCTTGCTCCTACAATAATAATGATGTATTAGTAGTGCCATCTATTGCATAATTACTGTACTGCCATATTGAATTAGGTAGTGTACTTTTAGTGTAGACTCTATACGTATTATTTATTGCTTAGCAAAGTGAAGCTCTTTATATTTGTCAGAATACATGGCCAGTCTACGAGACAAAGAGATCTTATGATCCTGCTACGATGATATTTCTCTTTCTTATCTATATTTTATATGTTTACATGGTACATGTATGTCTATTAAATACAGAGTTAATGGTTCAAAGTATAATCTCATGCATTTTACAGTTTTTATTTTTTAGGCAGTCATACTGCTTTATGATTTCACTTGTGTCATTCAGCTAGCCATCAACATTGGTGTTTACTGTAATTCAGTTAAACAAGGAAATTAACAAAGTGAAACACAGAATCCCTGGTTAATAATCGATACTTTATTATTATTCAGTATCACCCAATTATTACAGCAAAAGAGCAGTTCATTTAGATAGAATACAACAAATTTTCCTTAGAAGATAGAAGTAATACATTAAGAGAGACAGAGAGCAAGACAGAGAGCGATAGCGAGAGCGAGAGAGAGAGAGAGAGAGACCGATCAGAGAAATACAGGGAGGGTGATGGAGACAGAAGGAAGGAGAGAAATAAAGCAAGAGAAAGAAACAGGAGGGAAATGCGAAATTCAAAAGGATATATGTTTGTTATTTAGTATAGCTCGTTAGCATTCTAAAACTTCATCAAGAAACGTATATTCTGCACTATTCTAGATTTTTTTTCATAGTTTGATTAATCCTATGTTCCCAATATATTCCCGCCTTTTCCTGAATACATGCTTTTGATATAATGTACGATTAATCTGAAAATACAATAGTTATTTTTTCCTGGCGTTCCCTCGCTTGATATGTACAGCAAACCTATTCGTAAAAATATTAAATGAAAGACTGGTCAGAAGAAAAAACAATTACATAACTTAGTAATGAAACTTATTTTGCAATGCATGCACCAATTTTGAAACTACAAACGACAACTCAGATGATTTTTTGGCTCCATGTCAGGTAGAATATCATTATCGATTCTCTGATATGTAGAGCCAATTTTTATACACAAAATGCTGCACCATATGCAGCATACATATTTTATTTGCATTTATAACTCCGTCAATAGCTAAAAGCTAAAAGGTGCGCATGGGAAGATAAACGTTATTATACAACACCTAAGTAAAACCATGTCATTTGATTGAAGGATTGTTGGTCACATTATATTCAATAGATATACTATTGCACGGGCGTGCATTTTTGGTACTATTCGCCGTAGTACTATTCAACAAGCGTGCATTTTTAATATGCAGACTGTGTACCTCTCTGCCCTGCCCGTATCCCATTGTAATATATTAGCTGCGCGCATCTGACGCGAAGGCAATCTGAATGTAATCGAGAAGGCCTGACTCTAACTTTGATTTGTCTTTAATATAAGGAGCAAAGCATCATTTGTTGAAAGATGTTTTATAAAACAAATAATGCATGTTTTTCATTATATATTCATTCATTATATATTATACAAATATACACTGTCTTGAGAGGTTCTGGTTAAAACTATGCGCAAGAGGTGACTCCAATAGTACTATTTGCTGAGGGGCGCAGCCCCGAAGCAAATGGTACTTTTGGAGTCACTGATATAGTTTTAACCAGTACCTCGAATAGAAGGCATGGTATATTTGTTTTATATCCTGCATCAAAAATTTATTTTATTAAAAAAAAAAAAAAAAAAAAAATTTAGAACAAAAAAAATGTCAATTTTTATCTAAAAAGATTTAGAATATTTTGTTTTCATTAAATTAAGATTTGAAGAAAAAAAAAAATTCAATTAAAAAAAAAAAAAACATTTTTTGTCAACTCCCAAATAGTACTCCCAAATAGTACTCTCATATAGTACTTTCTAAAAATAGTTCAAATATTTCTGGTCATGTGACAAGCTCTCAACCAATCAAAGCCAACAAATTTTTGATGCAGAATATAATATTAAATATTTTCATTCGTTGATTAACGTTATTCTATTCAACTTGGCTGACGCCTCGTTGAATAGAACGTTAATCTTTCAACTCATGAAAATATTCGCACTATTGAACTCATAAGCATTCATTATTTGTATATTAGTACCAACATTGTAGAACCCACCTAGACGAATACTGGATATGTGCTAATGAAAATAGCCAATGTTTATTATTTTGTGCACAGACGGTATATTCAATCAAACACAGGTGGAAATATCTCCTCAAGAGGGCAAACAGAAGGTATTCATGAAGCATCTTTATGACTTTGGCTGTGATTTATATTCTTGAACGCACAAAGTGAGTCTTCCCCATGCGCAAAAGATCTGTGAATAGTTGGGGTCATTATGTGTGCATGCATCGATCGTCCACGGTACATCGACGGTATATTTGAGCATCGCCGTACATTTGTGCATCGACGGTACATTATTGATATACAGGTCGAATTATTCTTCTCAATTATTTAAAGCTGGCAAACGAAAGGTATTGATGAAGCACATCAATGACTTTCGCAGTGATTATTCTTGAATGCACGAAGTGTGACTAGGTCTACTCTATGTGTAAAGATCTGTGGATATTTGGAGTCCTTTGTACAATGTGCTATATATATATATATATATATAACCACGAACTGGTCTGTTCTAATAAGAAGATAAGTTGATGATACATGTGTAAAGATATGATACAAATTTCGTTGACAGTACGAGAAAACAATTGTAATTTCGATCACGGCTAGGTGACCCAAGTTATCATTTTCTATACGTTTAACCTTCGGCCTATATACACCAAGAGAAAGGAGAAAGATGCAAAATCGAATAAGCTTAAAATGGTTAATTTCTTCCGAATAATTAACATAACTAAAATAAATCTGACGAGTTTGTTAAGTAGGCTTACCAAAACTATATATATATAGGCTACAATCTGTATATATAAACATAGAACATATACAAAATGTGTAAACAATAGTAAACTGCGACAAAAAATACGACATGATTAATTACAATAGTAACTGTTGTACTGAAGTTAGAATACATGATTACTTTGCATAATAAGACATTCATTTCCACACCACTTTATTAAACTTAAAATACTTTGCATTTATAAAATTGAAGAGCAAAAATCTGAGTATCAATTTTTTCTTGTACTGTACACAATGTTACCGCCTTTTAGCCATTCCATCTGAATACAAGCATTTTGAAGTCGTAATCACGATGTAGTATCATGAACCACGAGCTAGAGAGCTTGGAAAGTGCGATGATGACTATTAAAGGCTCTAGTTCGGCATCAGCTCTGCGATCGAATCCAACTGTGGATAAGGGGAAAATGATAGAAAAATACTAAGACTCTCTTATTTGAATAATTAAAATTGTTTTCATGATCATTGCTTCTAAGTCTTACTCGTTGCCTAAAGTGATGTCGATCATTACAATGTAGGATTAATTGCCTGTATCTTCCTCTTTTCGGTGTCTATGTGCTGGCTATAAACGGTTACACGTCAATATGGTGAAGTTATGATTTCAGAACTTTCTCATCAGCTACAGATTACAACACATAGGAAAGATGTGTCCACACGGATTTTGTGAAAATATTAACGATTTGATAAATTAGTCCCAATAAGAGAATTATAAGTGGGTGAGAAATATCATATGGGAAATAGAGAAACTTAGAATTAGAGATGCAATGGATAAAATTAGAAGAAGGAAAAAAGAATGTGTGCACAAACATGATATGACACAAGTTTAAACTAATTGATTATGGGCCAATACAGTTTGCACAAGTAACTCCAGCTCGCTTAACATTCGATTTGATTTGATATGATGTGATGTTCATTTATTTTCCATATAAAATGTATAATGACTTGTGTACGTGACCACTTAAAACAAGGGATCGTCAAAAGTATAACTTTAGCTGAATTCCTCATCATGAATAAAATTTTCATACAATCAATATCAATATGTAAACAATGCATAGTGGAAAACGGAAGGGAACGGAAGCCCCCCCCCCCAAGATTGAATTGGTTTATTAAATATAGGCCTACAACGTGACATATATGCCAACCAAGCCTGATATTGTCTGTTTTACAAAGTAATCAGATATATACATCATATAATACAAGGATCAAAATACAAAAGCAATGTGAATGGTAACATCATACAGCTAATCATATAAGATTTAGAAATGAAAGAGACAGAGAGAAGGGAGAGGGAAAGTTGCATTGAGATATAGTATCAAGCGGAACATTTAAGGTCTGTAGATCGATCTATACCAAACACCTAAAAGAAATTCCTGACTTATTATGCTAAACATTCATGACGAAATCATATAGGCCTACTAACCAGAGGACTAGTATCATGAGCTGTGAAGTCATACAGCTTGTTGAGGGTCGCCACTCGACTGAACAGACCAGAAAAGTCCTGAAGAAAAACAAAGACAATATAGGAATGCTACTTCGTTCTAACATAGTATCATTTTTTCATGCATGATGACTTGTGTGGCATGTTTCTACGTCAAGCCAACAATTTGATGACATACGGAGTAAATTCATCGATAATAACTTCAATCAAAATACTAGTAATATGTATAGTTCCTGTTACAGTGTGTTGTGTCGAGTTGTGTTTATAAATATTGAGCATATTGCTTGCACGCATGCGCAGAGTTGAGACTTGGCATTAAACATGGAGTTGGAAGTCAACGTTATGACGGTCTCAAATGTGTCCTGCTTAATGCGTCTTTGCACCAACCCACTTATGTAAAACATAACGGGTATGGCGACGATCGATGATGGAATATATATATATATATATATATATATATATATATATGGAACGACTGGATTTAATTGTTTTGCCTGAAACACTGGAAAAAAGTGGATAATTATGGATTTTGATTGGACTGCATGCACATCAGACATAGTGATTATGATCCTGTCAGTGCAATGCCATCATTAGTCCCAGCTATGTAAAGTTTTGTATGGACGCTTTGCAGTGGGATAGCTGCCAGCCAATAAAACAGCCCGACGGTTAGTTTGTTTAGCAGATGTAGCCCATCTGTTCTAAGCCCAGCCATTCAGGATCGGCAAAAAGTCTTGCCAGGCTCAGCTCTATTATAGTAATATCAGGTCATGTAACAGACTATGTCATTGTCAGCCCTAAGTCATGGCTAAGCCGAGAGGTTATACCCTCTACTAGGCCTAGATCTAGGCCTATAGTATAGGCTAATTTAGTAATTAGCCCAGCCAGCTCTAGCCGAGATGTCCACATGAGTTCCAGCCCAGCCCAGGTCCAGCCCGACACAGCCGTGTAGCCCATAAATTATTGTAAGTAGGCCTAGAGTAAAAACAAGCCCGATGCTAGTGCCACAAAGGGGGTAAGTCTAAGATATGAATATGATTATGACTATGAGATTTTGCCGTGGTTAATCCCAGAAATCGAGACTTTGTAACCAGCTAGTGCGTAGTAATTAGAGGTGCCAGGTAAAAATATCAGAGGTAAGAATGTCGGAGGTAAGAATGTCACAGGAAAACTTGTCGGAGGAAAACATGTCGAATTGGGCCACCCCGCGGGAACTGTCGTGGATAATTTGTATTTTTCACTTAAGAAAGTATAGATCTAGACTAGGACTACTCACAATATAACTTGACTGTTCCTCTTTTGGATTGGAGAAGTTGTTTGAAATTTACACAGTTTCGGCCCTTAGGGGCCCTCCCCCTTTAACATTGAGGTCCCCTCCTCAACCGGTTACCCCCCCCCCCTCAGGGGCCCAATGGGACCACCCTGGGAACTGTAATATAAACACCTTTTATTCTTCACCTAAGTCTAAAAAGGTATTTACATTCCTTGACTGTCAAAAATAGGGCAAGAAGGAGCAACAGAAGTGAATTTTTTTAAAGGCTTAAAAGATGTGCTCTGTAATTCATGGCCTTGCCCTTGGCGTACAAGCCAGGGGAGAAGTACCACCCCCGCCTCCCCACGGGCAAAAAGTCACAATTTGGGGCCGAAAGGTAAATACAAGTTAAAGAAGAACATCAAGCAGAGCTGAAAATAATGACTGCAGAGAATCCCTCGTTATTTTTTCCGATAAGCCTAATTATATACGACCATTAGCCTACCAATATTCAACCTGTAACTTGCTTTTGTTTTGATATTTTTACGTCTGACATTTTTACGTCTGACATTTTTACACCGAGCCGGTTTAGAAGTCTCGGGCTATAATTATAACCATCTACTGTCAATTAACTAGGCCTAGACCTATTACTGTGGCAATTTGGTCCACAATTATTACGACCAGAAACTGTTTGAAAAATTGGTCCAATTACATTTGGATATTGATTAGGATCAGGAACCAATTGATGTATTTGGTCCACATTTGCCGGGACCAGGGACTGTACTGTTTGATATTGACAAGTGAATGCCTTGTACAAGGTGGTATTAGAGAATTTTTGATTTTATTGAAACTATGGAATGATCTAGAGCTAGATCTACATGTATGTTGATAGACGAGGCATTAAGGCAGGCTCACACTATGACGAATAAGGGGTACCGCAGGCTACGTTAAGCTGCGAATTGCAATTTTGAATTTCCCGCCAATCATCGTGTGTTGCCTTCAATTGTCGCTGATGAATCCGCTAGCGACCGCAGACGGCCGAAATTATCAGTCGCATCCGTCGGCAAAAAAAAAATCGTTGTGATTCCGTTCAGGTTTCGTGGGAGACCGCAACCCTCATTTTCTTGACGTTTCCATGCCGTGTGATTCTGTCTCTAGTCGTTTCCTGTCGAGGTCGTCACAATTGCGTTGGTAGTCGTTGTTGTAAACGACCATTGACGGCAAAACAATGGCAAGTGACGTCACATTTCAAACCCTGACGACACAATGCGGCTAGTACAGACGTATTAACGACATTGGTGCGACGATGGATTGCGAATTTTGGCCGGAGGGTGACGGTTGATGACTGTTGACGGCGGGCCGTTTGCGAGTACCTGCGGCATTGCAACGGTAGTCCGCGATGGGTTACGATTTTGCAACGATGGTTCACGATTTAAAACTTTCTGTGCGATTTTTCACGTTTTGTGACGTCAGTGACCCGCACGCACACAGGCTTTGATGTCGGCCGCTGAGTCACGTCAGCGTCGCCACAACCCACCATCAGCCGCCGCTCTTTGCCGCCAGCCAATCCGCTGCCAGCCGTCTGACCTCGTTCCTTGTTGCCGGGCTCCGTCGAGACATTGTTACTCGCCGCCAAGACAATGTCCGATTTATGTCGCTTGACTCCGTTCCCTGCCGCAGCCATTCGTCCCTTGCCGTCGTGCTGTCGCTAAAGGACGTTCCCACCCGTCAGCGAATCTTGGTTTTCCCCCTTTGCCGCCAAAATTTTGTGACTTTTCACGTCCGTCGCCTTTCGCGGGGTGTTTGCCGCTA